>CANUEP010043744.1:0-20074 GCA_947857235.1 Jatropha podagrica | reverse complement strand
ATGAATTGATTTTGATGGATGATTTAAGTTGTAAATTAAGTGATTTTGAAATAGTAAGTGTAAATTTTTAAATGTTTTAAATAAGGAATGGTGCATGAGAAATCAGATTTATGGTGGGAGAATACATATACTTTAGGCTCTACTATACATGATTGATATGTGGTATGATGAGATGTGTTGTGAGATGTGAGCAGGCTTGGGTTCTCAACCTGTTTATTTATGTGGAGCTATGATCATAAGGTAGGGTTATTAGCCCTTATAAATAAGTAGACGTGCTTATTATGAGATGGGGGGTGACGCTTCCAAAGGCCACGGTGGCGCTTTCACAGGCCACGATTATATGATGGGGGTGGTGCTTCCGCAGGCCACGATTATATGATAGGGGTGGGACTTCCACAGGCCACGATTATGTGATGGAGGTGGCGCTTTCATAAGCCACGACCGAATCTGCTTACATTCCTTATGTTTAGTACAAGCCTAACTAAGAATGGAATTTTATTGTATTATAAAAAAAAGAGGACTGATGTGTGTTATAATCTTTTATGGTTTTCAAAGTGTTCAAAGGTTTTCAAAGTGTTCAAATTTAATTAATGTGAAATTGGCATTTATTCTATATTTAATTTGAGCATTTAAATGCATTTTTGGGAATGGTTGTTTGGCTTTTCGTACTATTTTAATTGTTAACTATTTAGCGCAACTGAGTCTTCTACTCAGCGTGTTGATTTTTATCACGCGCAAGTTAGGAGCGAAGGACGCTTTTCAAGACCAGAAGGGGACATCGTAATAGATATACTACTTTGGATAGAATATTTTGTATAGTGATTTTGGCATATACATAAAAATTGTAAATTGTGGAGATTGTATATATTAAGTTTATTATTAATCTAGATTTGTGACAAATTAAGTAATGTCTTTTGATTATATTTTGGTGTATGAATATCAATAATTACTTTTAAAATGAATGGATTATAATATTGACGATGGAATCTAAATGTAATGGATGATTGTTTAGAAGTGCTTGTTAATGATTTGAGTTGAATTGGAGTTTTGGGGTTTGGAGAAGTTATATGGGAAGTGTGTATATTTTCTTTGTGTGGCAAGTTAATTTTTAGGGGAAACTCTTGCGAAATTTTCATAGGAATTTTCTTAAACTTAAATTTTATTTTTTCCAAATTTTTTTAATTACTTGCCTCATAAAAATCTAACCACTTCTAATATGTGATTTAGAGTTATAAGTGAAATAAGGCGGTGCTCCAGCACCGAATATGGCACTCGCGGTCTGGCTCTCCGGGATTGGGCGGCTGGTGTTACAGTTCAAATCCCTTCCTGAAACATGCAACACCAGACCTTGCCACCACTGCTCAGACTCTTGAATAGGCATTCAAATGCAACCAAAACCTAAGCCCTTTCTCAGAAAGCACCTTATCTAAGCATAACAAATGTTAGTTCGAGAACGCTTAACTGAAGCAAAATTAGACTAGTAGACCAGATCCCCTCTACCCTATAAGCTTGGCCAAGGCCCAAAATAGTCTTCGCCAAAGCCACATTAGCAATCCCAGTACCTCGCTCCATCTGAAGGACTAAGTCTACCACCCTTAGATTTCCCCAGCCTATTTAATTAGTCAGTATACTGGTGCTCAGCAAATAGAAAACCAAGGACCCTGTCCTGAACCTCTAGTGCTCCAGCTCGATGAACTCAAGTGGATCTACATATCACTGCACCAACCCAGATAAATCCATCTGATCTCCTACTACCAACTCCCTAGCCTCTATCTAAGAGAGACTAAGCACCCTCATGAAGCTCCTAAAAATCCCAATCTTAATCGATGCAGCCACCAGAGCCCTCTCAAAACTACTACCCAATAAAGCCGCAAACTACTCATATGTCAAACACATCCCCTTGAAATGTGTGCCAAATCGAAAAACATGAGTTTATGGATCCCATAAGTGCAAGCTTGCATCCAAAAAAGCCTGGTCTACCAGCAAGCCTCTCAACGTCATTATAGAAGCCATATCATATCGGCTTAAGTTAATCTTCTCCACCTTTGATAGCCTTTTGGTCTACCTTTGCATGCCATAGCTGATGAATGGCTCCTTTTTTGGATAGAGTCTGTGAAATTTAGGAAAATAGGGCCCCAGGGCGAAAAACGACAAATGTTTTGAAGCCACAAATGAGGTATTTATAGGCCTCCAACCTCCACCAGCTAGAAACATGTTGATGCCAATCAAGCCATAATTGGCACCAATATGCCCTACAACGGCGCCATTCTGGCTTGGGCAAAGTGCCAAAATAGCGTCGTTCTGGCGGACATTGACCTCGATTTTAGGCTACACTGCACCAATAGGACCATTGAAAAAAAGGAAAAAAAACAGAGAAAAGAAAGCTAGACCGAAAAAATAAACATTGGCACACCAGGCCTAGTTTTCTCACACTCTCAAAAATTGAGCTGAATTGTCAAAAATCGCATGTCATGTATCATGCATACTTATTCTATTTGACTAACCATGATTTTCATATCAAACAATGAGAAACCAAGGCAATTAGTGCCACTAATCCAGAAGAAATAGGGCAATCAGTGCCACCAGACTCAGAAACTAGGGCAGTCAGTGCCACCAATCTAGAGAAAAGTAGGGCTATTAGCACCAAGTTCATTCAAAAACTAGGGCAATTAGTGCCAATGGACTCAGATAACAAGGTAGTCGGTGCCACCAATCCAGAGAAACCAGGGTGATCAGTGTCAAGTTCATTCAGAAATCAGGGAAATCAGTGCTGACAGACTTAGTAACTAGGGCAATCAGTGCTAACAATCCTGAATTAGGGCAACCAACACCAACCCCTCAAACAGGGTGGTCATTGCCACCAATCCAGAGAAAATTGAGGTGATTAGCACCAATTTTATTCAAAAATTAGGGTAATCAATGCTGATAGACTTAGTAACCAGGGCAATCATTGCCAACAATCCTGAATCAGGGCAATCAGTGCCAACCCCTCAAACAGGGTAGTTAGTGCCACCATATCATCCATAATCAAGGCAACTAGTGCGATTAGGCTTAGTAAATAGGGCGTTTAGCTTCAACTTAGCAAGAACAGGGCAATCAGCACCAACTTAGCAAAAATTGGGCGATCATCGCCGACTTAGATAAAACAGGGTGATCATTGCCAAATTAGACAAAAATAGGGCAATCAGCGCCAATCTAGTAAATACCCTGTTTATAGAGTATTTATAGAGGTCACCCCCCTCCACTATTTATAGAAAATACGGAGGATGAGCCTTGCCCCTACCTAGAAGAACAGACTTTTTAGGACTCATCCGAACTCCGATCAACAGACTATGATAGTCAATACGTCTATAAAAAAATTTTGAATTCAACCATACATTCTGATCTGATAAAGAAGTATAGAAAAGCCCCAAAAAACTAGACAAATTGGACCATTCGTAGAAAAATTTTCTCAAAATTAGATAAGACTCATACAAGTTGTTCCAGACCACGCCATAGACCTTGGTTTTAAGACCACATTTAGTTTTACAATTGCTGAAATTATAGTCTGACTGATCAGGCCTTGATCAGCTATGATCTCTTAGAGAGGCCAAACTGTTAACCATGATTTCAACATCAGGCTCTAGGAAATTTTGCTATGGTTCCAACAGCGTCAGAATTAACTTGATCGAACATCATTTGGGCCTCAAACAAACTCTCAAAAGCTTAAAAACCCAAAAATCAAAGGGGAAGGGAGTCCTGGTAATTAGCTAGGATCAGCATCGGCCCCTAGCGGCAGTGTCGATCAGGCTGCAGCCAGGACCCTCCATTGGTGTTGGAAAATAGATCTTCGGCATCGATTTAATGGTGATCGACTCCGAACAAGTTGGCTCAACCACCCCCTTTCCCTATAAAAGGGACACTCGCCCCCTCATTTTACCACCTCTTGTTACTTGATCGAGCACTTCTCAAGCATCAACAACTCTTATTCTCACTCTTTGCGATTCTACTACCATAAAGTTCGAATTTGCTCATCTTCCATGGTTGAATTTAAAGACTGACTTGGCTCTTAAAAGTTGATCCTTTCGACTTTTTATAACACTTTGACCTTAGGCGAAAGCTACTAGTTAGGTGATTCATTATGAATCAAATCTAGTGATTGATTAATAATTCATCATTTAACAATATTATATAAGCCTATAATATGGATCCTCGTGCCCTACCTTACCTTATATTTGAAGGAAGACTCAACCTCTTTGGTGGACAACTCATTGTGGAAGTTCGATCAGGTCGTGTCACAAGCAAAAGGGTATAATCACTCGAACTCAAACTTTGTTAATTAAGTCTGGTCCATCCGGCACCTTATCAACTATTAAGCTCGGTCTGTCTGACACTATCCATGCTTTAAACCCGATCCGTCTGGCAAACTAAGCCCAGTCTGTCCGGCAAAATATCAAAATCAATTTTCAAACAAAAGCCGAAAATCATACAGCAGAATAGGAAGCCCACTCTAAGAGTGGCATCTTAAAAAACCTACCATCCTAATCGATGGTAGAACTTCGTGCACCCTGATTCTCATACAAATGAGGTACGAAGGTATACCTACAGATTTCAGCCTAAGTAGCGGGCCCTGACCAAACTAACCAATCAGGACTTAGGGAAATGTGTTTCACGAGCTAGAACCCCTCGATAACGAGGCTAAAGTCAGGCTCCCCTCTAAAATACACATCCTTATTACATTTGCTTACTTTTAATGCACTATATTCTAGATATTGACATGCATTCTAAGTATGCCCATACATAGATAAACTAACATTCACTACTTTTGATTTTTAATTTAAACCCAAACTATTTATCCACACGCAAAGAAATTGAAAACCTAGTCCTCGAACCCAATGATTCGAGGTTAATGTATTTTATCCATTATGGCACACTAAAGGAGTCAAACATTGGGTTTTTACCTTATATTTTCCTTGAAAATAAAAATAAAGTAAGGTGGCAACTTTAACACACGGGGAGGGGCATCTTAGTAATTTGTTAGGATTGGTGTCGGCCAGCCTAGAGGCGGAAGCGTTTAGGCTGCCATCGAGACCCTCCACCGGTGCCAGAAAGCAGATCTTCGGCACCATTTTTGGGGTAGCCAGAGCCAACCTTTACAGCTTAGCCACACCCTTTGCCTATAAAAGGCACTCCCCCCCCCCCCCGCAAAATCAAGCACCTCTTGTTGCTTGATCGAGCGCTTCTCAAGCATCGATGACATACTCCCTATCATAATTCTATGACCACGAAGTCCGACTTTGCTTATCTTCCATAGTTGAGTTTAAAGCCTGAATTGGCTCTCAAAAGTTGATCCTTTCGACTTTCACTTACACTTTGACCTTCCTTAGGTTAGAGCTACTAGTTAAGTGATTCATTATTAATCAAATCTAGTGATTGATTAATACTTCATCATTTGATAATATTATATAAGACTTTAATATGAGTCCTCTTGCCCTACCTTAGCTTATATTTGGAGTAAGAATTGACGTCCTTGGTCGACAACACACCGTGGAGCTCCGATCAGGTCGCATCATAAGGGTATAATGACTCGAACTCAGACTTTATTAATGAAGCCTGGTCCATTTGGCACTATGCATGCTTTAAGCTCAACCCTTCTGATAAACTAAGCCTAGTCCATTTGGCACTATGCATGATTTAAGCTCGGCCCTTCCGATAAACTAAGCCTTGTCCATCCGGCAATACCTTAAAACCAGTTTTCAAACAAAGCCAAAAATCAGTCGGCACACCAGTAAGCCCACTCTAAGAGCGACACCTTCAAAAAACCTATCATCCTGATCGATGATAGAACTTCGCATGCCTTGATCCTCATACAAATGAGCTATGAATGCATACCTATGGATTTCAGCCTAGGTAGCGGGCCCCCAACCGAATTGACCGGTCGGGACTTAGGGGAATGTGTTGCACAACCTAGAGCCCCTCGATAACGAGGCTAGAGTTAGGCTCCCCTCTGAAATACGCACCTTACTACATTTGTTTATTTTTAATGCACTATATTCCAGATATTGATATGCATTATGTGTATGGCCATACATCGATAAACTGACATTCATGCAAAACAACACTTTTGATTTGAATTAAACCCAAACCGTTGATCCACGCAATGAAACCAAAAGCCTAGTCCCCAAATCTAATGATTTGAGGTTAGTGCGTTTTATCCATTATGGCACACAAAAGGAGTCAGTCATGGGGATTTTACCTTATATTTTCCCTAAAAACAAAAATAAAGTAAAGTGACGACTCTAACACACCACACATAGTCAAAACGCTCTAAAGAGCCAAACAGACATGACTTAAATGCTAAACAGAGCCATAAAATTGATAAATTGATAACCAGATCAATTAATCAAACCAACTAAGCCACATATAGGGCTAAAACCTAAAATGAACTGGGAAGGGACCACAGCAGGGTTCTGACTAATCTCTACATTTCCAGTTTCTTCCGTGATGAACCAACCAATGGGACTATCTTGTCAGAATCCGCCCTAGAGGTCTTTCCCATGGCGCCCGACAAGGGGCTCAGACCAACCAAACATCACTTAAGAGCTAAACAAAGCTATAAAACTAATAAAATTGATAATTAGATCAGTTAATTAGACAACTAAGCAACATATAGGGCTAAACCCAAAATGAACCAAGAGGGGACCATAGCAGGGTTTCAACCACTCTCGGCATTTTCAGTTTCTCCATGACGAACTGACCAATGGGACCATCCGGCCAGGCCCCGATGGGACTGTTCCGTCAGACTCTGCCCCACGGGTCTTTCCTATGGCGCTCGGAAGGGGGCTCATAGTCCTAAGACTCACTTAAAAATGAAAGTGGGTGCCCTCACTCCTCTCAGTGTAAACAATGAGCTCCTGGCTCAACTATTCCAGCAATCTCTCTCTGGTGCTGCTCTTTGCTGGTTTGCTGCCTAGGATAATGCCAAGAAGAAGACAAGGGATGAAATATATAATTCCTTCAACCAGCAATACCATTTATGGAGGTTGACATTACTTGAAGGGACTTAAAGAAAACCAAATAGGGGGTCCAAGAATCTTTCTCTTCATTCCTTAACAAATGGAGAGGCAAGGCTGCCTAGATGCTTAACCATCCTTCTAAATAGGAACAAATTGACATCATAGTCAAGAACTTGCTTCCCTCTTACCAGAGTCACCTAAGGACCTAGTACCTTTTGGACTTCCTGGCTCTCATTGCCACTACAACCAAAACATAAGACCTAATCCAGTCAGGCAAGATTAAAGAGGATCAAGCTTCTTCCTCCAAATATAAGAAGCCACAAGCTAATTACCATGCAGTTCCTTCCATCCCTCAGAAAGGCAGTGAGGTGGCTAATCTAACTGGCCAAAGACAACTTCCCCCTCCAAGAGCTGTTGCTCGACCAGACAAATGCAACTTCACAAATCTTGGGGTTCCTCTTTTATTTTTTTTTTAGAAGGTTGTGGATGATAAGTTGATACAACCCTTGGAACCTAGACCCCTATCGAACACTATCCCAAAACATTACAACCTAAACTCCTTCTCTCTTTCCATCAAGGACCTAGGCACAAGACTGATGATTGTAAAATCCTAGGACACAAGATCCAAGACCTAGTGGAAAGTAGAAAAATACTTCCCATTCAACCCCGACGAATGTAAACACCAACCCACTCCCTCATCACTAGAACAACATCTACATGATCCACCAAGAGCTTGATTCTGACTTGGCCTCCTTGATCTACCCAGTCATACACAACTCATGCTGCGTCATAGACCTGAATGATGTACTTAAGGAAATCAATGCTATCACCCAAAGTGGGAGACAATACGCATCTCCTCCTACTAAAGCTTTTCCCAATCCAGTTACCTTGGCCAATGACATGCCCATTTTAACCTTCGAGCCACAACCTACGAATTTGGTTTTAGAACAACTGAAGAAAAGCAAAGCCAACATCTCTATATGGGGGTTGATTCAATCTTCTTTTGTATGCTGCCAAGCTCTGGTCAATGCCATGAATCAATGTTAGACAACTATTGATATTACTCTAGAAGCTTTAGTGGCTTCCATCACAAGGAACCCTCTCACATTGGCTCTCTATTTTTTAGATCATGAGATCCCTACTGCAAGAGATCACAACCATGCTCTTTACATTACAGTCTAGGCTAAGGGAAAGACAGTACCTATGATTTTGGTAGACAATGGGTCAACACTAAATATTTTTCCTCTGAAAATAGCTAGTTGTTTGTGTCTAACTGCCGAAGACTTTATGCCTTCCAATAATATAGAGAGGGGGCATATGATAACAATAGGTGAGAGGTATTGGGTGTGGCCAATCTAGGGGTCACAATCGGGCCCACAGTCATGACTGTCCCCTTCTAGGTGGTGAATGTCCCGACTTGCTTAAATCTCCTTTTGGGAAGGCCGTGGATCCATAAGGCTAAAGCAGTAGCCTCCTCCTTACATTAGAAACTGAAGTTCCCTCATGGAAATGCAGTGATAACAATCAAAGGGGACCTGGCAGGAAAATAAGAAATTCCTTCTTTGTCCCTGTTATTGGAAATTTAGCCTGAACTAGCAGTGTACTTGCCGTCAGGGTTCTCCTTCGATTCAGACCAGTTCCTCGAGGCAGAACTGGGTAAAGGAATCTTTTCCATGGACTTTGACCCCTATAGTAATCCTTTAGTAGCTAACATGTTGAGAGCCTTGTGTTACTTTCCAAGAATGGGATTAGGCTGCAACCGGTAGGTTATGGCCTCTTTTACTAATTATCTAGTTGTTGAACGTCCCTTTGCTCATGGATTCAAATTGATAGATGAAGATCGAGCAGAGGCGGAAGATGCCAAGCCGAAGGCAAAAATTAGAGGTAAAATAAGGGACATTTTGATGCGCCCATACTTCAAAACCTTCAATGGTTACTTTATTAGAGAAAGGGAATATGAAACTTACTACTCCTTTTAGAACCACGATATTGCCCCTTAACCAAGAAACTAATCCCTAGTTTTGAAATTCTCTTTAATGTCAGACTCTCAGTAGAAGACCGTGAGCCTCTTTTCAAGCTCCAGATTGACTAGGAGGATATGAAGACATCCCTCTTTGACCTTTACATGATTACTGATTGAGTGGAAGTGGACCCCACAAACCTCATACAGCCCATCCAAACACCTTTATAAAATTGGTACCTAGAGGAGTGCGTAGAGCAGTCCACCTTCCTTTTACATGAACCTGAGTCATAAATAGAACTTGAGTCAGAGTCTAGTTTAGTGTCTATTTTAGAGTCTTCTGAGTCCTCTAAGTCTTCTTTATCCTCCTCGTCCGAGTTAGGAGACCTCTTTATAGAACTCAATGTAAATGCCGATCATGGCACCTTTATCAATAATAAGAAGTTTCAGTTTTCTTATTACCCTTTCTCCACCCTGAATGAGATTGCTGGTAAAATAGAAAAATAAACAAAAATAACAAAATAATAAATAAACATTAACACAGAAAATACACTAAAGCATACATTTATTGTGTATGAATCTGATTGTAAGTAGGAGTTGTCGGAGCTCATCAGGTAGTACTCAGATTATTTCGCATGGATAGCCAATGATATGATCGATATAGATCCAGGCATTGTCGTTCATAAGATCCCTACATATGATCACGTCAAGCTAGTGAAACAGAAACTCCAAACACAGAAACCGAGGATATCTTTTAGAATCAAAGAAGAAATAGCTAAGTTACTAGAAAATAACTTCACCGAGGCCATTGATTATCCAACATGGTTGGCCAACATAGTATTAGTTCCCAAGAAAGATGGCAAGATCAAAATTTGGGTCGACTATCGAGATCTAAAATAAGGCCTGTCCTAAGGATGACTTTCCTCTACTACATATCGCCTACTTGTTGACAGGATGGCAGGGTCTAGTGTGATTTCAATCACAGATCTCTATGTAGGGTATAATCAAATACCGATCAATCAACCATAAGCAAAAAACTTCATTCATCATAAAATGGGGGTACCTTCTACTACAGAATGATGCCATTTGGTTGAAAAATGCTGGTTCCACTTACCAAAGGATGGCTACCACAATCTTCCATGACTTAATGCATAAGAATGCATAAGTGTATGTTGATGACATGGTTATCCACACCAAGGATGAGCCAAGTCACCTAGCTGCTCTCAAGCAGTTCTTCTCCAGACTTCCATAGTACAATCTGAATCCCAACCCTGCTAGATGCCTCTTCGGAGCACCATCCAGTATCTTCCTAGGCTACATAGCATCTAAGAGAGAGGTTGAGATTGACCCTTCAAAGTCCAAAGCCATCATCGACATGCAGCCTCCTAAGATATAAAAGGAGATCAGAAGGTTCTTAGGCCACCTCTAGTGTATCAATCGATTTATCTCACAGTTAGCAAACACCTGTGGGTCGATCTTCAAAAAGCTATGAAAGGATGCTCTGAATACTTGGGATGACCAATGCTAAATAGCCTTTGAATAGATCAAATCATATCTACTCAATCCTTTGGTTCTCCAACATCATAGAGTTGGAAAGTCACTCCTCCTCTATTTATTAGTAATAGATGGAGCCATCGGGGCTGTGCTAGTGCAAGAGGCATCAGATTGTCACAAAGAGAATGGCATTTACTACTTGAGTAAGCGAATGCTGGAAACAAAATTGAAGTATATCAAGATTGAGCAGCTCTCCTAGCCTTGGCATGGGTTTGCATCAAGCTCCAACATTACCTTTGCTCCTACATAACTCACATCATTGCTGACCAGAGTCCCTTGAAATTCCTTATAGAGAGACTAATTTTGGATAGTAAGATGGCTAAAGGGGTACCATCTTTGTAGCATTTGATTTGAAGTTTGTTGCGAAGAAAGTAATCAAAGGTAGTGTGATAGTAGATCACCTAGCAGCATCTCTTAGTAGTGCTGATGTAGTAGACGTTAAGTTACCAAATGAGGACATTCTACAGATCAGACAGAACAGTGGAAGATGTACTTTCACGGGGCTGCCAATCATTAGGGTTATGGCATTGGCATGGTCATAGTAACTCGAAAAGGGGAACGACTACCGTTTAGCATTAAGTTGACATTCCAGGTCATTAATAATGAAGCAGAATATGAAGCCTGTATTGTTGGATTAGAAGCAGCTCTGAGTATTCAGATCAGACGCCTAACAGTTTATAGGACTCCATCCTGATAGTCTCTTAAGCATTGAAGAAATGGAAGATTAAAGAACAAAGTTTGATCCCATACCTCTAATACCCAGATCAATTGGCTCAGCAATTTGAATAATTATTATTCCACTACTTGCCCTGAGCCAAGAATTAGGTCGTTGATGCACTAGCAACATTTGCCTCCATGGTTGATGCCAGCCTTGACATGATCATCAAACCCTTTAATATTCATATTCACCAACAGCCAGCCTATTGCTATAATCTTTAGCTCATCGATGGTAAACCTTAGTACTAGGATACGCAAACCTTGTTGGAAAAACAAGAATACCATGAAGGTGCCTCTAAATCCGATAAGAGGAGCCTCCGAGAGTTATCAAAGAATTACCTCTGCAAGGACGGTATTCTATACAAATGGACATGGAATCAGGCACATCTCAAGTGTGTAACCAAAGAAGAAGCTCAACAGATCGTGGAGTTAGTGCATGGCGGAGAAGAAGGCCCCCATATGAAAAGAATGACTTTGGTCCATAAGATAACTAATCAAGGTTATTATTGGCTTACCATGCGATTAGACTTTGCCAAATTTGTTAAGAAATATCATAAGCGCTAAATTTAAGTTAAGCTCTAAAAGTTACCCCCAGTGGCTCTTCACCCTATCACTATAACATGGCCCTTCACGACTTGGGGAATTGACGTGATTGGCAAAATCACTCCTAAGTCCTCTAATCAGCATGAGTACATCTTGGTAGCCATCGACTACTTCACCAAGTGGGTAGAGACTGCCTCCTACCATGTTTTGAACTCAAGAAAAGTAGTTCAAATCATCCAGGCCAACATCATATGCAGATACAGAGTTCCTTTTGAGATCATAACAGACAATAGGTCTCACATCTAGAAAGAAGTCTTTGTCCTGATGACTAAGTGTAAAATTCAACACCATCACTCTTCGCCAACAGGCCTCAAACTAATGGAGCAATCAAAACAGCGAACAAGTCCATCAAGAACATCCTCCAGAAGATGATTCACAATCACAGAAGTTGGCAGGAACAGTTGCCATTTGCCTTATGGGGATATAAAACCTCCATTAGGATGCGAACCGTGGTGACAACTTACTCACTTGTATATGGGATGGAAGCAATCCTCCTTATCGAAATTCAAATCAAATCAGCCAGGTTCATGAGAGAAAGTCAGCTATCCGAAACAAAATGGGTCTAGAATTATCATAACTAGTTGAAACCTATCGATGAGAAAAGGCTAGGAGCTCATAATCTGATTCAGAGCTACCAATAGAGAATGGCTAGGCACTTCAACAAGAGAATCTGGAACCGAAAACTCAAAGAGGGTTGTCTTGTACTCAAGGAAATACGAGCTCTTGTGGAAGATCCCTAGGGTTAGGGCTATAAATTCATCGAGCTGAATTGAAATCTGAGTTGTTCATGTTTGGTTTGTAAATTTTAATGCAAGTTTGAGTTCGGCTTGAATTCGATTCGAGCTTTCATATTGAAGTCTGAGTTCGGCTCGTTAAGAATACTTGTAAATCGAGTTTGGCTTGAGTTCGATTCATGTTCGGCCCCTTTAGTAGCTCATGTTCAGCTCTAGTTCGAATTCATTAAGAGCTCAAGTCAGAGCTCGAGTTTGAGCTTGTTAAGAGCTCAAGTTCATAAATTCAGTCCCTATTTTGAAATGCTACACAGTACATGAATACAATAATTTCAAGCATAAAATATAAGTAGTCCTAAGCCAAAAAAAATATAAATCTATGTGAAATAACACATTACAATAATACATATCAAAGTAAACTAAAATGATCTAGTAGTACAAGTAATATTAAAATTCTAATTGAACTCTGAATCAATTCAATCTATACTTTCCTTCGTAAAAAAAAGGCCGAGAACATAACCATCCATGAAACACTGCCTTTTCGATCTCGTAGGACCGGAATAGGGGATGTTGCATTTTGTGTCGGAGGCACGTATAGTCTTACTCATTAGTATAGAACTAGTATCAAAGGAAACATAATACAGTAATTAAATGCTCAGTTTACAAAACCTTTAAAATATACAGCAAAAGTCTTAGCAATCCAACTTGCCTGAATAATTCGGTTATAAAAATTCGAGGAAAATTTAAAACCATTAGAACCTTTAAATACAGTAAGGATAACCCATTAAAAATTTCAAAAATGTTAGGTAAATCCTTTAGAAAATCTCAAGTGTTCCCATTGGAAATCCAATTAAGAAAATGAACAGACAAATTAATAGAACATGATCAAGGTAATAGTAAAGTCCTCAGAAGTCCTTTACACACACTTAATATTCCAATTCAATAAAATGAATATAAAAAGGAACCATCCTCAAATCCAAATTAAATTGATTCCAATACATCAAAAGTCCATTCTCAAATTTAAAGTCCAAGTCCATATGAACAAATCAAGATCCTCAAGAGTTTAAAGGCATAAACAATTGTGTTTAGTGAAACATAAACCCCACACATCTAACCAAGCCATACAAATACATGTTGCATGATGTAACAGTCTCTCACAATACGAATGGTTATGTACACACATTTTTTTACGATAATTTGCATACTATATAACCATATGGATTTTATTGTGACAATCTGCATGTTATGGATTGACATACTGTAATCTATATGTAACTTGTTTTGCAATACTTTGTCCATTATGTTTATTATTAATATTTTACTCATTAATTCAAATAATAGTAACTCTGAAGAAATAGAAGCATAATAGGTATAGAACGGTGTCTGATAACAGTTAGACTAACACTGGCTAATCAGCCTTTCACAATAGACTTAAAAAGTCTTGCACATACAGAATCAGTAGAGTGCGTCCACTCATCCTGAAGACACTCGTGTGTCTAGCATATGATCATCGTGCAATCCCAATCAGATCTCATAGCATGCTTTATTTCACAAACACATAACCATATTCCAGCAACTACTCAACTAAGACCACAGTAAGAGCCCATTAGTTCTTTTTTGATTTGATCTAGTTTAATTTCATTTTCAAGTGTTTATCTCACATGCATAAGATAGATGGCTAAAGCAACTTGATTAAGGTAGCATTAATCCACATATATCTTAGTCCAATATCACTCAAGATGTCAAGTAAGTAAGCATACCTGGTGCATAGCACTTAGTTTTCCAAAGTATAACTCCGAATTGGCATTATCAAGTCATAAGCACACACTTAGTTCATGGTAGTTCATAGGTCAAGCAAGTCAACATAATAATAGCAAAGTTCTAGTGTGTTTTTTAACAAACCATTTATTAAAAAGCAATTATAATATCACATATCAAGTTTAGCTCAAGGCATATGAAGAGCCAATCAGATCTCACCTTAGCTAAGTTTATTCCAATTTGTAATCACATAAAGCATAGCATTGGACTTCAATAGATTATTAGGATGAATAACCCGTCATAACATAACCAACTAACTAATATCCCTAATTTGTTTTCATGGTCTAATACTAAACCAAAGTTAACTCAATTCCCATTTTCAAACTTATATTAACCTTTTAGGTGATAACTACATGTATAATTAAGTGATAATTCTCAATTAAAATCAACTAAGCATAGCTCATATCTTGTGTATTCTCCATTGATGTTCACATAATACTTTGGTCTCATTTAGAGAGGATTCTAAGGAAAACCACATCAAAGATACATTAGGTATGCATTTAGAGGGTTTAGGAATCATTAGAAGGTTAAGAATACAACATAACATTGAAAGGGACAGTGGAGAGCACGGGCTGGGCGTGCTAGATAGCATGGCCGTGCTAAAAGGCTCACTAAATACACTTATATTCAGTAAGAAGCACGGGCTGGGCGTGCTACATGGCATGGCCATGCTAGAAGGCCAGTTTCAGCAGTACACTACACAAATTGGACGTGCCCGAACCAGTTTTACTATTTGATTCATAAATTAAGCTATGATTATTCAAATTCGACACAAGAGGATGCGTCAGAAAGCTATCAAATAAATCTACAACTTTTATGAAGGAACTAGTCAATAATTAAATAAGTAATCAATCTGAATATATAAGTTTGGCGCCATGACAAAACCAGTTCTGGTGTTTAGATTATAACTTGAGCTACAGGAATCCAAATTAGACACAAGAAGATGTTCTAGAAAGCTAAGAATAGAGCTAAAACTTTTGTGAAGAGCTCAAATACAGATGAAAAATGTAAAGGGTCCAAAAATGAGTTCTAACCAAAGCAATAACACATAAATCATCAAAGTTTATCGATTCAAGCAATTTACACCGAATTTCCAATTTCTACACTTAAAAACATCAGTTCTCAAAATTAGTAAATGAGCAAACAATGATGTTCATGATCAACAACACCAATAATGAAAATCAAACTAAACATATAATTGCAAAGCACAAACCTCAAAATCACATGATAGCAACTAACTTTACAATTATGCCTTCCCCTAGCCCTTATCAACCTTAGAAGGTTCACCCTTCTCTATAAGCATGAAAATAAAGAAAAAAAATAAAACACCACAACAACCATTAAGGATTCATAATCTCCTAACAACACTAACTTCGAAAATATGATCAGATTAGAGACAATATGTGGATTACAGAAATGGTTCTTACCTTGATTATGGAATGCCTTCAATGATCACAACCTAATTGCACCTTAATCTTCTAGCTTAAATCACCACTCTAATACCACTAATTCTCTCAACTTGTTATTTGATTATAGATTCTAATGGTGGAAGCTTTTAAGAATGGAAGATGAACTTCTTTCTCTTCCTCTCTCTCCCTTTCTCTTCACGCTTGTGTGTGGGTGTGTTGGTGAAGGTGGTGGCACTCTCATCTAAAATGAGGTTGTCAACCACTCTTTTTAGGTTTAGGGTATTAATTTGTTTTATTTTGTTTATTTATTTATTTTTTTTCTTTTAAGCCCACAATCTAATAAGCCTAATCATATGACCCAAAACCCATTTAATAAAATACCCACAAATATATATTAATTACATATATATAAAACTATATTTTAAATAATCCCTTTTATAATAATACTTAACAATAATCAATAACTCATATCTTGAAAATCAAATCCCAATCCCAATATCTAGGTGCAATTAGAACCGCATCACATTAAATTCCATAACTAGGCTTTCTGAGGTAAAGATTCACATTTTGCAATCCAGAAATCATTTTATGCATGAACTATCAAACAAATAACATGCAATGCATGAATCACTATTTAGACTCAACAGTAATGAAATAACCTATCCCAAGTTTCAAAAATTAGGGCGTTACAACTCTTCCCTCCTTAAAAAAATTTCGTGCTTGAAATTTACCTAAGGTAAAAAGTTGAGGATACTAAGCTCGCATAGCCTCCTCACTTTCCCAAGTAGCTTCCTCATTCTTATGATTCCTCCATAAGACTTTAACAAGAGGGACTCTCTTGTTTCTTAACTCTTTGATCTCTGGTGCCAAAATCTTCACTGGCTCCTCCTCATAAGTCAAATCTAGTTGGATACTAATAGACTCTGCTGTAACCACATGGGAAGGATCTGAATGGTATTTCCTCAGCATCGACACATGGAAGACATTATGGATCTTATCACGATCTGGAGGTAAGGCTAATTTGTAGGCCAATGGACCCACACGATCTATAATCTCATATAGACCAATGAACCTAGGACTCAGCTTACCCTTCTGACCAAGTCTCAAAACTCTCTTCCACGGTGACACTTTTAGAAACACTTTGTCACCAACAGCATACTCAATATCCTTTCTTTTCAAATTTGCATATGATTTTTGCTGATCAGACGTGGCCTTCAGCCTATCTCTAATGAGAATCACTTTCTCTTCTATCTCATGAAGTATCTCTGGTCTAACAATTTTACCCTGACTGAGCTTGGACCAACAAAGTGGAGTCCTACATCTCTTACTGTATAGAGCCTCAAACGATGCCATACCAATACTCGATTGATAACTGTTATTATAGGCAAACTCTACCAATTTGATGTACTTGTCCTAGTTACCCTCAAAATCAATGACACATGCTCTGAGCAAATCTTCTAGAATTTATATTACCCATTCTGACTACCCATCTGTCTGCGGATGAAAAGTCATACTAAAATGCAATTTAGTACCCATTGCCTCATGCAATTTCTTCCAGAGCCTGGAAGTAAACCTTAGATCCTGGTCAGATATGATGGACAAAGGAACACCATATAATCAAACTATCTCATCAATATATAGCTGCATATACTGTTCAAGAGAGAATTTTGTCCTTATAGGAAGAAAATGAGCTGACTTAGTCAAACGATCAACTACTACCCAAAAGGCATCTTTCTTCCTCGGAGAAAGTGGCAAAGCAATCACAAAATCCATCGCTATCCTATCCTACTTCCACTCAGGAATTGAAATAGGATGCATCAATCTTGACGGAACCTGATGTTCCACTTTCACCTGCTGACAAGTCAGACATCTGGTCACAAAGTCTGTAATCTCTCTCTTCACAGCTGGCCACCAATAATGCACTTTCAAATCTTGGTACATTTTATTACTGCCTAGATGCATCGCATAAGGGCTACTATGAGCTTTGTCTGTGATACTCTTCCTCAATTCTAGAATCTTCGGCACACAAATCCGATCACCAAAGTACAGACATCTATCTCGTTTAATTACAAACCCTTTCTTCTTACCATCCCGAACCAAATCTTTCCACAAGGAAATTTTCTCATCCTTAATTTGGGCTTCCTGAATCTGCTGAATCAAAGTAGGCCTAGCTTGCAACTCGGCCTCTATAACTCCATCATTGGATATAGACAAATGTGCATTCATTACTCGTAAGGCCACTAGAGTTTTGCTAAGAGCATCAGCAACCACATTCGCTTGACCTAGATGGTAGTCAATAGTGAAGTGATAATCCTTTAGCAGTTCAACCCATCTTCTTTGCCTCAAATTCAACTCCTTTTGGGTAAGCAGATATTTCAGACTCTTATGATCAGTAAAGAGCCTACATTTCTCACCATACAGATAATGCCTCCAAATCTTTAAAGCAAAGACAATAGCTGCCAATTCCATGTCATGAGTAGGAAAGTTCTTCTCATGTAGCTTAAGTTGCCTTGATGCATAAGTGACTACCTGCCCTTCCTACATAAGTACACAACCAAGTCCATTATGTGAAGCATCATTGTATAGATAATAAATCTTACCTGATTCAGACTGGATCAAAATTGAAGCTTCTATCAACATCTTCTTCAATTTGTCAAAGCTGGTTTGACAGTTCTCATTTCGTTCAAATTTGACATCTATAAGAAGCAATCTTGTCATAAGAGTAGTAATAAGAGAAAACCCCTTGACAAATCACCTGTAATAGCCTACCAAACCTAAGAAACTTCTAATCTCTGTGACATTTTTCAGTGGTTTTCAGTCAATCACTACTTTAACTTTCTTCGAATCTACCTTGATACCCTCAACTGATATGATATGACCCAAAAATGTTATTTTAGTCAACTAGAAGTCACATTTACTGAATTTAGCATATAATTGCTTCTCTCTCAGAGTTTATAGTACTATTCTCAAATGTTGGTCATGTTCAGCCTTACTCCTTGAGTACACGAGGATATCATCAATGAAAAACCACAACAAATCGGTCAAGGTAAGGGTGAAATACCCGATTCATCATATCCATAAACACAACAGGAGCATTAGTTAACCCGAGCAACATTACCAAAAACTCATAATGCCCATAACGAGTCCAAAAAATAGTCTTAGGTATGTCTGAATCCTTCACTCTATCCTGATGATACCCAGACCTTAAGTCTATCTTTGAAAGATGCATGCTCCTTTAAGCTAGTCAAACAAATCATCAATCCAGGGTAATAGATATTTATTCTTCACAGTTACCCTATTTAGTTGTCTGTAGTCAATACACAATCTCATGGATCCATCTTTCTTCTTTATAAAAAAAATAGGTGCACCCTAGGGGGAAACACTCGAACGAATGAATACCTTATCAAGCAATTCCTGGATCTAAGTTTTCAACTCTTTCAATTCCATATGTGCCATCCAATATGGAGCGATAGATATCGAAGCAATACCAGGAATTACCTCAATGCTGAATTCTACCTCTTTGTTTGGAGCCAATCCAGGTAAGTCGTCTGTAAACACATCTGGAAAGTCCAAAATGATAGGTACATCTTGCACACTAGGATTCTCTTTCCTCAATTCAAGCACATAGGCTAAGAAAGCCGCATAACCCCGTCAAATCAACTTCTTAGCTGTAATAGCTAAGATCACATTAGAGTGAAAGTTTGCCCTCTCACCTACAAATACAATCTCCTCACTCGAAGGTGTCTGGAGTGTGATCCTTTTACACCTACAGTCAATCACTACTTCATGTCTGAACAACCAGTCCATGCCTAGTATGACATCAAACTCCGAAATGGCAATTCGATGAAATCACCCATGAACACATGTCCATGAATCATCAAAGGATAATCCTTATAAACTTGAACAACTATCACACTATCTCCCAAAGGATTATTAACTTTTATTGTAACAGACTGATTTTCTTTTAGTGTCGGTAATAGTGATTTACCGGTCTGTGAATAGTACCATCGGTCCGGGACTTGGTATTATTTTAGTCTGGGAAAATTACGATGCATAGTTAATATTTTCTTTACTATTTTTGGAGCATGTTTGCATGATTTAGGCGGGTAGAAAATATTTCATAAATATTTTTGGAGAGTTTATGCATTAAATGCATAATATTTCTAGTGTGGTATATTAAGAAATAAATGAGGAATTATTTTAGTGGAGTTCATTTAATTAATTGGTGGAGTTAAATAAGAAGTAGAAGAGATTTATTTGAGAAATATTTAGAGCCATTGGATGAGA
>CANUEP010043683.1:0-18186 GCA_947857235.1 Jatropha podagrica | reverse complement strand
TTGAATTATATCTTACCATATGTAATTAAAGAATTCTTTATTGTATGTTACAAGCTTTTGCATAGAAAGGGAAAATCCTGTGTATGATTAATTATTCTAAGTATTTTACTACACACTTACCTCTAGATTTAATTAAGCATTTGACTTAGCATAAATAGAAATTAATCACTTCTGTATTTATTTCTGTAAACACATTATTAAGAATTAGTAGTAAAGTAGACATAAACCGTTCCTCGTGGGATCGATCTTTTTATTACTACGTTGCGATCTGTATACTTGCGGGAACTCAAAAAAGCACAGTTTTGAAAATTGGATCGAATCAGCTGGTTTGACTGGTTTAACCAGAAATCGAACAATGGTTCGGTCAGGGTTATATAAGAAACCAAGGAACTTAAAAAACCGAAATAAACCGGTAAGAACTAGACAAAAACCAACCAAACTGGATTTTTATCTTCAATTATGAGCCGTTTTTAAAATTTGGGCCTCTTAAATATTGGGCCCTATAATTTTTTTAGTTTTGGACTCTCTTTATTTTTAAATCCAAGGTCCTATTATATTAAGTAAAATAATTAAAATTTTCAACTTTAAATACAAATGTGAAAAATAATATTTTATTTTATTATAATTAATCGATTTTTTTGTATTATATATAGTAATATTTTGTTCTTTTTGTTTAAAATTATTTACTAATTTTTCTACTTTTTTTTATAAAAGCCAAATTTGAGAATGTTTTTTTATTTGATACAAAATTTTTTTATCCTATAATTTCAATTTTATTTAATAAATATATTTAAAAATATTATATATAAAAATCTGATTGAACCGCATTGAATCTGGTTGAACCCTTTGGTTCAGTGAACTCTCTACCTTCACCGGTTTACTAATCGATCCGATTCTCAGAACAATGGTTATAAGCATAATTGGAGCATAAGTTTAAGTTAAAAGTGTGAATATTGGAATATTTGAAAAGACAGTTTTGATACAAAAGATAAGTTATAACTACATAAAGAGTATAAATACTTGAGTACCTAAATGAAAAGAAAAACACTAAGAATGAACCTGAACAGTTAAATATCTAAGAAATGATTTATAAAGTAAGCCAGAATGTATGTATTTGGGAAGCTGTTTAGATTAATTTAATGAGATATTAGAAAGATAAAAATAGATTTTGATGTACCATACACATAAAAAATGGCAATTTTAAAGCCAGAACTTGAGCAGTTTTATTTTAGATCTTTGAATTAAGAGGTAATAGAGAATAATGTGGATAATTAAAGTATGTAGAGAATATTGGATTAAGTGCAAGAAAAAAAAATAATGAATATTGGAGTGGCATTTAAAAAGACACACGATGTTACGGAAAGAATAGAAAACAAATTACAGAAATAATATGAAAACAATTATAGGATGAGAAGTATTTTACTAGAATACTCTAAATCCCAGTCCAACTGACATGCCAATGATAGATAATATTTGAACAAAGTTTCAAAGAAAAAGTTCATGTTTAAATGTTTGAAGGGTTAAATATTTTTGGGTACTTAAAATTATGACCAAATTAATATTTAAGTCTCTTAATATTTGAGTAATTATTTTAAAGGACCTAATTAATGCTGACGTTATACTGTAGGGTCCTTCCATCCAAATTTCTATCTCTTTTCTATTTTATATGGGTTGAAAAGTAAATGTTGCTCAAAAGTGAGGGACTTAAATGTTAATTTGGTAATAATTTAGGGACCTGAAAATATTTAGTCCCCTACACTTAGGTCCCTCATATTTGAAAAATATTTGCTTTTAGCCGGTATAAATGAAAAAAAAAATAGAAATTTGGATAGAAGGACCTAACAGTGTAACGACATCATTAATTAGATCCTTCAAAATAATTACTCAAACGTTAAGTGACCTAAGTATTAATTTGATCATAATTTAGGGACTGAAAATATTTAACCCATGTTTGAAAATATTATATTTACCTCTTTTAATATCTTGGGTCATTTGAGATTTCCATTGAATTTTGGTCTTAAAAGGATATGATAAATTTTAACAAATATGCAATTACTTTGTTATTTTCATTTTGACACTTTGTAAGATTTTATTTTAATTGATTCCAAATTCCCTCACTTGTGATTTAAAAAAAAAAAAAAAAATTCAAATAAGATATAGTAATGCCGGCTTAGTTTTGAGATAAGTTTACTGAAATGTGTTATAAATATAGTATATTATAGAGTACTTGTGCATAAGAGTTATTATTATTTGAGTTCTTGAAAGTCTAAAGCATATTTAATGATCTCATCCTCATAAACATTGAAGGTAAATCACGGACATGAAATTAGAATATGGACAAAAGAAAAAAGTAAAGAATTTTAATAGATGTGATATAAGAGATTAGACTAGAAAAGCATTAGGTTGGACTAAATAAAGTAAGTGAAGTGGAAGAATTAAACAGAAAGGTCAGTGTGGTGAAATGACTAATAAAAAAAGAAAATATGACTTAAGTAAACTAAATGTGTTACACCCATCACCCAATCTTGGAGGACTAGACGACGAATGCCACATTCGGTACCGGAACACGTCTTATCTTACTTAATTACTCTAGATCATATATTAGAAGTGACTAAGTTTCCATAAGGAGGCAAGTAATTAAAATTTAAAAATAATATTTAAAGAAATTCCTACGAAAAATTCGCAAAAGTTTCCTCTAATAATTGACTTGCCACACAAAGAAAACATATACACTTTCAATATAAATTCTCTTCCAATCCCCAAAACTCCAATTAACTTAAAATCACACAGCACTTCTAAATGGTTGTATCAATTCACAAAAGTCTTATCATGCTAATTTACCATTCATTCAAAAGAATATTCATTAACATTCATACACCATAAATATAATAAGATCAAAATACTTAAATAACCATCAATCTCATTAATTATATTTTCAATATTTACAACTTCAATACTTTTTATAATATTTTTCTATACATGCCAAAATTACAATTTACTATATATCCTACCCAAAATGATATTTCTACTCTAATGCTACTTCTCCAGTCTTTGAATAGTGTCCACCGCTCCTAACCTACGCATGATAAAAATCAATGCGCTGAGTGGAAGACTTAGTGGTGATAAATAATTACCAATAAAAATAACAAAGAAATACCAAAATAACAAGTCTCAAATACGCTTTAAAATACTCAAATCAATATATATAAATTAAATACCAAAGTTGTACAGTTAAATTTAAACATTTCAAAAATCATATAGAGTTTCGTAAATACAAATGTATCTTCATTTCCTTATAGCAAATTAAATTTTTTTCTTAGTTAAGGCTCGTACTAATACAGAATGAACGTAGGCAGATTCGATCGTGGCCTATGAAAGCGCCACCCCCATCACACAATCGTGACCTGTGAAAGCACCACCCGCATCACATATTCGTGGCCTGTGGAAGCGCCACCCCCATCACAAAATAAGCGCGTCCGCCTATTCATAAGGGCTGATAACCCTAGCATATGATCATAGCTCTACATAACATAATGGGCTGATAACCCAAGCATGCTCACATATTGAAATCAATCTCATCATACTACATTTCAATCATGCATAGTAGAGCCCAAAATAAATCCATTCTTTCACAAATGATCTTATTACTTATTCACAATTCTTAATCAAAACGCTTCATCACTTAATACTCATCATTTCAAAATTTCTCAACGTATAACTTACAAAAACCACCACCTTCTCCTTTTTTTCTCGTACTTAATAAATTCAATTGAACATATTCAAAACATATGTATATAATATGGTATAAAATACTTAAATCAATGCTTTAAAAAGAGTGAAAATCAAGCCTTACCTACTAAAGAAGGTTCGGCCACTCTTATTGAAAACAAAGGAGGAATGTTTCTCTCCATAAAAAACCTTAATCACTAACCCATAATCATCACTCAAAACCATTAAATTCATTTCTTAAGGCATTTAACCATAAATTCCCTTTTATAATTTCAAAGCCTTCTTTAAGTCTTTGAAAAATGCTAAAACATTAAAACTCAAGGAAATGGCTTTAGCCATCATCAAATTATTTATTAGTAGACTCTTTAAGTTGAAATCAAGCATAAAGATCAAAGAAACACAAAGGCCCTTCACCTAGCTTAGGTTCGGCCACTTCTTCAAAATCAAGGGAAAATAGTTTCTCTTCAAAATAACCACACTCATTTAACGAAAATCCATTTCAAAACTCATTTATAATCAAAGGAAATCAAAAGCAAGAATAAAAATCAAAGTCCTTCCTCTGAGGAGGGTTCAGCGAAAAGAAGGGGAAAGGGAAGAGGGTGCTCTCCTTCTCTTCCAAGCATTCCATTATGCTTAATAAGCATGAAAAATCACATAAAAACAATCAAATGTTCAATTCCCCAACACAATTCTCAAGAATCATTTAAAACCTAAGAATTGAAATTTGAAGAAAATGGAAGGGGAAATGAATTAGTAATGCACTAACCTTTAGAATAAGCTTTAAGAAGCTTAGAATGCTTTACTCTTGAGCCTTCTCCTTCCCTTTGGAGGAGGGTTCTCCAACTTCTTCAAAGTAGGAGAAAATCTCATTAAATTCAAGAATTAACACAAAAGAGAGATGGAGCATGATTTAATACATCAATTTCATGCCTAAACCTTGAATTCTACTTATAAAATCACAAAACTTAAAATTCACAACTTACAATGGCAACTTCAATTCCCTTTGTTTTTAATCACCAATTCCAACTTCTTTCACTTGATTCTTAAGGTTTAGTCCTTAATCTATGGTTTAATTGGTGGTTTAGTGGTAGTTTAGAGGTAGGAAAGTGAAAGAAAATGGAGGAAGAGGAAGAAGATGAAAATGGCATGGAGAATGGGGAGGAAGAAGAAAGAGAAAATGTTGCTTTGTTGGTGGTAACTTTAAGTAGACAAGTCAAACTTGTCTTCTCTCTTTTATGCCAAATGAATGGCTATGATCAAATCCTAAGTAATCTCATCCAATGGCTCTAAATATTCATCAATAATTCTCTTCCAAATATTATTTAACTCTACCAATTAATTAAATTAACTCCACAAAAATAATTCCTCAATTATTCCTTAATATTCTACACTAGAAAATAATATTCATTAAATGCCTTAATTCACAAAAAATATTCATGCAATATTTTCTACCCACCTGAGTCATGCAAACATGCTCCAAAAAATATTAAATAAAATATTAGACACACGTAGTAATTTTTTCGAACCAAAATAATACCAAGTCCCGGACTGATGGTACTATTCACAGGTCGGTAAATCACTATACCGACATTGAAAAATCAAACTGTTACAAAATGTGATAGGGAATGATTTAATAAGAAATGTGTGAAGTAAAGTAGTCTGCCAGTTTTTATATCAAAAGAGTCCAAAAGAATGAAGTAAATGGTGACGAGGGTGATGGGTGTTGAGACCACAAAAAATAATTTATGCTCTTCCTATTCTAAGTGATTTGTAGATAGGGTGAGAAGGGTCGAACCCTAGAGACTAATGTGAACTAATTTTTTTAAAGGATTAAATATTTTTGGGTCCTTCAATTTTGACCAAATTAACATTTAAGTCCCTCAACGTTTGAGTAATTATTTTGAAGGACATAACTAATGCTGCCATTATACTGTAAGGTCCTTCCATCCATTTTTGTCTTTTTTCCATTTTATATGGGTTAAAAAGCAAATGTTGTTCAAAAGTGTGGAATCTAAGCGTTAATTTGGTCATAATTTAGGGATCCAAAAATATTTAATCCCCTACACTTAGGTCCCTCATATTTGAGAAACATTCGCTTTTCAGCCCATATAAACGGAAAAAAGATAGAAATTTGGATGGAAGAACCTCACAGTGTAATGACACTATTAATTAGGTCCTTCAAAAATAATTACTCAAATATTGAGGACTTAAGTGTTAATTTCATCATAATTTTGGGACCCAAAAATATTTAACCCTTTTTTAAATTGAGATCAGTAATAAAACAAATGGGGGATTTTGATTATCAAAGTAAAAATCGAAAAGTAATTAAGGTAACCAGAAAGTGATAAAATAAAGAATTAAAATTAATGGAAGACAAGATTTAGCTAAAGGTGATTCATAGTATGAGATCCTCTTGATTGATCATTAATACAAAGATAATTCGATAATTCGCAAGACTGATAAGTTATAATCTTTGAATAAGCGTCTTCAAAAAATCTTTCTGTAATATTAGATTAAACAGACAAACCCTAGAATAATCCTTAACTAGCAAACAACCTTAAATAAGCGATAGAATTTAATTTTCTAGCAGCAATAAAAACTAGAAAGACCTTGCCCTATTCAACAAACTTAACAAGCGAAGTTTATCTGTGGGTCCCGTTTATATGTATGGCACAACCCAAGAGGGGGGGAGGGGGGGGGGAATTGGATTTTTTGAAAATTTTGCTTTTAAAAACACAAGATTAGAATTCTGTTGCAGCGAAATTAGAATGTATTTGTGAGAGATAGTTATTCAGTTTATAACTTTCTCACAATACAGTTTTAAGTTTAGAACGACTATGTGAAATACAACAATTGATTTTAGAATTTGTTCACAAGTCTTCTTACAAGATTAGAACAACTCTATGAAGTGATTTTATCAAGTTTAGAATAGCTTCATAAAGCTGCTGCAAGATTAGAAAGATTTTGCAAAGTGAAATATTTGCGTTTAGAACTTCTTCATTGAGCTTTTGTAACATTTCAAAATGAATTGCAACTAAAATATTGAACTGAAATGAATATAGAACAACAAATTAGAACTTGAGAAGGTCATAATATAGAAATCCAGAGTTCTAATTTTCAATAGAGCTTACTCACGATTAGAACTGAACTTAAATCAACTTACCATTTCTGAAAATATAAATACTTGTGTAAATAGAAAATAATCAAGCAAAAACTTTAGCAAATGAAAGAAGATAGGCATAGGGATTTATAGTGGTTCAGCACTAACTCGCCTACATCCAGTCCCCAAGATGTATCTTGAGATCCTCTACTATGTTATCTCTTTTCAAGCATAAGAGACAAACTAACAATTGCAAAAAAATAGATTTAACACCTAAATATAACCTTAACCCACTAGATTTCACAGGTTATAGTTAACCTTTACCCTTTTTTGTTTTGCAGAGATAAAAAAACTCAGATCAAGACTTTAGAATCTTACTCAAGGAGAAGGTTGCTTGAAAACCTATAACACAATAGCTTCTCAACAAGCTATTACACAAATATATTTCTTTTAAAGATCTCTAACCACAACAGATTACAAAAATCTATATAGAAAGAGAGAAATGCAATTATAAGCACGGAAGAACAGAACACGGATTTGAAATCAAAAACGCAAATCTTTTCTTCAGAAAGAGTTGAAAAAAAAATTCTTTTCACTTGGATGATATCTCTTACAGAACAATGATGAAAAGAAAGACGAAGGGGGTTGAAGAGAGAGCTTAGAGAGATTTTGAAAGCTTGAACATGGCTCCTACTCTTGTCCAACGTTAACTAGGAGAATCAAAAAAACTTTTATAGAGAAGTGACAGATTTACTTTAGTAACATTTAGAAGTAAAAGAATTTAAGGCATCTGTCACATTTTGGCTAAAATAAGGCAGTGCATGGAGAGTATTTAATGAACTTGCTCTTAGTTTAAACATGCACAACTGCTAGCATTAAATGAAAAGAGTTGTTGCACCAAAACATGAGTTTGCATTTAAGATCAGAAAGCCAACTGCCATAACAAAAATTCTGACAACTGTGTTCAAAAACACAATAGCTTATTAGAATCTCATTAAGTAGTCGCCAATATCTTTACTCCAAAAATATTTTGAATGGAAAATCATGGAGAAAATCATTTCGCCATTTTTCTTTCAATTTATTTATTTAAAATCATTTAAAAATAATTTTTGAGAGAGAGAAAAAGTTAATTTGTGCTTATAATATTATTTACTTTCAATCCTACTTTAATTTCCTAAGACAAACAATAATACCAACCAAAAATAATTCTTCCATAGTCTGCATGGTCTTCAAATAAATGTCTTGGATGTAGGAAAATAATTTCTTCAATTAATCATCAATAATAATTTCTGCATAAAATATCTTTAGTACAAACATGATATATAAATTTATTTGGTTTAAAATAATCATCAAAATCAGGAGGAGAATTAAACCTTGAGCCAACAATCTCCCCCATTTTGATGATGACAAAACCAATAAATTTATTAATAGTAAATACATGTGCTTCCCTAAATTTATGCATACTAATAAAGTGCACGTCCTAAAATCAGTAGATTTATCATGAGGTGAACAATTTAAGACTTACATGGACTCCCCCTGAATAAGTGCAAATATGGCTTATGAAATTCAGAATAGAATGAAGATTAGAAACTTACTTTAGAATTAGAACGAAGTTCTGAAGTCTAACAAATAGAGACATTTCTTAAGAAAAGCGCATTCTATTCTCAACATTAGAACACAAAGTTACCAATATTAGAAGTAAATAATTAACAGTTTTAGAATATGATATATACTTTGAAATTTTACTGTGTTTGAAGAGAGTATGCAGTGCAATGTTCTCGCCCTTTTTATCATCATAAAAGAGGGTTAAGAGTTAAAGACACGAGAGATATATCAGGAAAATTTTGAACTCCAAGCAAAGAAAATAAAGCACAGAAATACAGATTTAACAGAAAACCAACTAACAAAAAAAAATTATAACTGTTCTTAAAAAAAATAAAAGCAACACACGAAAGACATAAACACACAGCAAACAACAGACAACAGAGGGTATCAAACATCATCAAGAGTCAGTTTTAGGCTTTTTGGCATTACGAACGTTCTGGGTAGCAGAGGAAGTGAAAGGTCTTTTGGTAGATGGAGGAAGAGGTGGTTTGTGGCTCTTGTAGATAGTTCCCTGAGCAGTGCTTTTGTATTGCTTTGGTCTTCCAGAAGATTGAGAGGGCACTGCTATTTTAACCTTGAGAAGAGAAAGTCTCCTTTCATTGAGGCTTCTTAATTTTTCCATAGAGTCAACTAGACATTTGATATGCTCTATTACAGCCTTTCCATGCTTAATGCTTACTTCAAGCTCCTTGTTATGCTCTTCAATCAGGCTCTTTTCTATTTCCATTAGAACAACCTCTCTGTCACTCTGTTCAGCCACATTTGGTGGAGTCTTTTTGACCTCAGTCTCCATTTCTGCTTCTTGGACAGCACCAAAATTCATCTCTTCTTCTTCATCATCACTTAAGTTTAGTTTTTCAGTTTCTGCATCATTGGCTTCCTCAGCTTTTGCTCCAAGATCATCCTTCTTTTCTTTTGCATCCTCCATTTCTGCTCCAATCTCCGCTTTTGGTTCCTTTTCTGAGCCCTCTTTCTATTTTTCTAAATTCACATCTTTTTCAACTTTAGGAACTTTTTCAACTATCTACTCCTGACTTTCATTTTCTAATTTCTCCTTTTCTTTTTCTAAACTTACATCTTCTTTTTCAGAAATATCTCTCTCCTTTTCTAATTTTTCTGCTTCCTTTTCTAATCCTAACTCTCCTGACTCTTTCTCTACAAATATCTTTCCCAACTTTTGTTCTTCAACTTCTTCATCATCTTTCAACTTCAAGGAATTATTGTCAAGCCTTGACACGGATTGATATTTCTTCTTCGTCAAATTGACTTTCAGAGACTCAAATACAGAGGTGAGAACCATACCATATGGCATCTTTTTGGGATTGCTGACCATTTTATCTAATATAGCATAACACAATTTAAATGTTTCCTTTCGATGATATGCCACATTAAGCACATTTCCACTTGGTTCACATAAGTCAATGATTTGCTTTTTGGAAAAATGTAATGCATAATCAACTTATACAACCATTTTACATTTTCCTACAGATCAGAGAAGTCGATCACTGACTTTTTCATGGAATAGTCTTTTCTGGTGATTTTCTACACAAAATCCTCTTTATACTCGCTGACTTTGGTTACTTCCTTAATCTTAGTGACTCTAGATCCTGAGTTTGGAATTTTGAAGATTTTACTAAAATCATCTAGAGTCAGAACCATTTCTTCCCCATCAAGTCGAAAAACTAGGATGAGAAACTTTGTGCAATCTATTGATATTGAATGTTGGAAAAATATTATAAAAGGTCTTGAAATTCCTAAGAAGGTTGTCGAGGGTGTTACCTTTGATAAGCCTGAAGAGGAATATACGGACAATGATTGGAAGAGCATTGCCTTAAATGTTAAAGCCATCAATATCTTACATTGCGCTTTAGATGTTAATGAATATAACAAAGTTTCAGGTTGCAGCTCCGCCAAGGAAGTGTGGGAAAAGCTAGAAGTTACATGTGAGGGAAACAACCAAGTCAAGGAATCAAAGATAAATCTTTTATGGAGAGATTGTGAAATGTTCTCTATGAAAAGTGATGAGAAAATTGCTAAAATGAATACTAGATTTACTAATATTGTTAATTCCTTGAAGGTTCTTGGTAGGAATATCTCAAAAGAAGAACTTACAAAGAAAATCCTTCGATCTCTACTAGAAAGATGGGAATCAAAAGTCACCATCTTATTCGAAGCAAAGGATTTCAAGAAATTTACTTATGATGAGTTGATTGGTTCGCTTCTCACACATGAAATGATGATGAATAGAAACATTAAGAAAGCTGAAGACAAAAGAAGAAAAGGGTTAGCTCTCAAGGTTGCAACAAGTGATGAAAGCTCAAGTGAAGCAAACAACGATGATATGGCTCTCTTATCAAGGATATTCAAAAGAATGCCAAAGAAAGGCGGCTTAAGATACAAGAAGTTTGATAAGAAAACATCTCCACCGAAAATGGAAAATCAAAAAAAGAAAGCGCCAAATGAAATCATATGCTTTGAATGTGACAAGCCCGGGCACATTAAATCGAATTGCCCAAAGCTTAAAAAGAAGTTAAAAAAGAATAAAGCAAAACAAGCCATGATTGCAACCTGGAGTGACAGTGATAAGTCAAGCTCAAATGATGAAGAAGGTAATGAAGTTGAAATAGCAAATATTTGTTTAATGGCTATAAGTGACTCAGAGTTAGACGAAGCTAGTAAGCTGATTTCACCTAAGAAAGTTGAGTGCAGCAAAACTAATGAAAGCAATGTAAGTGATTCTGAATCTATAGGTTATTCTGATCTTGAAAATGATTTAAAGGAGCTTTACTCTAACTTTGAAGAAATTTGCAAAAAATACAATTGCCTAAGGAAAGATTTCAAAAAGCTTAAGGAAGAATGTAATCTTCTAAGAGAAGCATTTTCAAAGAAACTACTTGTAAAAATCTCTTACAAGAAATTGAAGCTTTAAAAGAAAGTAAAGAATGTGCACCAAATCTATATGCTAGTGTTAAGAATTACTTGGAACAAAAATTGAAATTGGATGATTCAAATGAAAATTGCAACAAGCTCACTTGTGAAAATGAATTTTTAAAAAAGGAAGTTGAAACTTTGAAAAATGATTCGGCAATTTTCACAAAAGGAAAGAAAAATTTGGATGTTTTATTAGGAAATCAAAAGTTGTCTAAAGAAAAATATGGCATTGGCTACAATGGCTTTATGAGCTATAATGTTGGTCAAAACTTTGTCAAAGGTGGTGCTTCAACTTCACTACCTATGAGATGGAGCTTTTGTAACCTAAAATCTAACCCAGAACTTGGGAAAAAGGACTTGAAATTAAAATAAATCAAACCTACTTTAACCACTAACCCTCAAGGAGCCATGTTCATTGGGTACCTAAATTTGGTTAATTGATTATAGGTCTGCCTGAGGAGTGAGCTAAAAATGAAACTGTGGTGTATGGATAGCGCTTGCTCAAGGCACATGACTGGTGACGAAAACCAATTCACTGAGATCAATATGAAGGAAGGAGGATCAGTTAGCTTTGGGGATAAGCGAAAAGGAAAAATCATTGGAAAAGGTATAATTGGTGCACATCCATCAATTGAGGATGTATCATTGGTAAAAGGTTCGAAATTTAATCTCTTAAGTGTAAGTCAAATATGAGATAGGAATAGAAAAGTCATATTCGAATCATCACATTGTGAAGTTCAAGACAAGCATGATAACAAAATATTGTTTATTGCAAAAAGATTTGAGAATGTTCATTTAATAGATCTTAATGAATTGCATAACCTTGATGATGTGTGTTTATTGTCAATTGATAATTCTAGTTGATTTGGCATAAGAGATTAAGTTGTGCAAGCATGCATTTAATCTCTAAGCTCTCAAAGGAAGACCTAGTTAGAGGGTTACCTATCAAGTTTGAAAAAGACCACATTTGTGATGCATGTCAACTAGGTAAACAAAAAAGAACCTCTTTTAAGTCAAAAGGCACTATATCAACCTCTAAACCTTTGGAGCTTTTGCACTTTAATTTATTTGGACCAATTACACCTTCTAGTCTTGGTGGCAAACAATATGCTTTTGTTATTTTTGATGACTATTCTCGAATTACATGGACACTCTTCCTTAGAAATAAGGATAAGTCATTTAACCAATTTGTTCATTTGTGCTAGAGAATTCAAAATGAAAAAGGCTACAACATTACATCCATAAGAAGTGATCATGGAAGGGAGTTTGAAAATCAAGACTTTGAGTTATTTTGCAAAGAAATGGGAATATTTCATAACTTTTCAACTCCTAAAACACCCTAAAAAAATGGAGTTGTTGAAAGAAAGAATCAAACACTACAAGAGATGGCTAGGATAATGATAAATGATCCCAAACTTCCAAATTACTTTTGGGCCAAAGCTATTAATACTTCATGCTACATTCTTAATAGAGTTTTGGTAAGATATACTCTTAAGAAAACTGCATTTGAACTTTGGAAAGGTAAAAGGCCTAATATAAGCTACTTTTATGTGTTTGGCTGCAAATGATTCATTTTGAATAATAAAAAAAGTCAGTTAGCTAAATTTGATGCCAAAGCTGATGAGGGTATTTTTCTTGAGTATTCAAATAATAGCAAAGCATTTAGGGTGTTCAATAAAAAATCTCTAGCAGTAGAAGAATCTATACATGTTGTACTTGATGAAGCTAACTCTACTTATAGAAATGTGGATATTAGTGATGGCGTTGTAGATATAACACAAGAGAAGCAAAATGAGAAAAATGAGGAAAATGAGAAAGATAAGAAAGATGAACAACAAGATGAGGAGCAAACTGAAAATCCAAATGATGGACATGAAGATAGAGAAAGAGAAAGGCAAATGTTTAAGACAATAAGTGGAGAGCATCATGACTTACCAAAGGAGTGGAGATTTCACAAATATCATCCATAAGAAGACATAATTGACAATCCATTCGAGAAAGTAATGACTCGGGCAGCTCTAAATAAATACTTTGGTAATGTAGCATTTGTTTCTAAAATTAAACCTAAAAATGTGGATGAGGCTCAAAATGATGAAAGTTGGACTCTTGCTATGCAAGAAGAACTTAATCAATTTGAGAGGAACCAAGTTTGGAAGCTTGTTCCAAGACCCAAAAACCATTCCATTATTGGAACTAAATGGGTATTTAGAAACAAGCTTGATGAACATGGAAATGTAGTTAGGAACATAGTTAGACTAGTGGCTCAAGGTTATAACCAAGAAGAAGGAATTGATTTTGATGAAACTTTTGCATCAATTGCAAGACTTGAAGCCATTAGGATGTTATGTGCATTTGCTAGTTTTAAAGATTTCATGTTATATCAAATGGATGTTAAGAGTGCATTTTTGAATGGTTTTTTAAATGAAGAAGTGTATGTTGAGCAACCTCCCGAATTTGAAAATTTTGAAAAACCAAATCATGTGTTTAAATTTTCAAAGGCTTTGTACGGTTTAAAGCAAGCTCCTAGAGCTTGGTTTGAACGACTAAGCAAATTCTTACTTGAAAATGGTTTCAGAAGAGGCAATGTTGACACTACACTCTTTATAAAAAATAGTTCACTTGATATCCTAGTTGTTCAAATTTATGTAGAAAATATAATCTTTGGTGCTACTAATGATTCTTTGTGTGAAGATTTTGCAAAAGTCATGCAAGGTGAATTTGAAATGAGCATGATGGGGGGGGGGGGGGGGGAATTGAATTTCTTCTTTGGTTTACAAATTAAGCAATGTAAAGATGGAATTTTCATAAACCAAGGGAAATACACAAAGGAGCTTTTAAAGAAATTCAAGATGGTAAATGCAAAGATATGCAAAACTCCAACGAGCACTACAACTAAATTTGACAAAGATGAAAAAGGTAAAGATGTTGATATTAGAATGTTTAGAGGTATGATTGGATCTCTTCTTTATCTAACTGCTAGTAGACCGAATATCCATTTTAGTGTTTGCCTTTGTGCAAGATTTCAATCTTGTCTTAAGGAATCTCACTTAATTAGTGTTAAAAGAATCTTAAGATATTCAGTGGGAACTTCTAATTTTGGTCTTTGGTATTCTAAGAATGCTTCATTTGATCTTGTTGGTTTTAGTGATGCTGATTTTGCAGGCAGTAGAATTGATAGAAAAGGTACATCAGGTACTTGCCAATTTCTAGGCCATGCTCTAGTATCATGGTTTAGTAAAAAGCAAACCTCGGTTGCTTTATCAACGGCTGAAGCTAAATATATTGCTATTGGAAGTTGTGTAGAACAAAATTTATGGATCAAAGAACAACTTGCAGATTATGGGTTGAAGGTTGATGGAATTCCCATCAAGTGTGACAACACTAGCACCATAAATCTCACAAATAACTCAATTCGGCACTCAAGAACTAAACACATTGAACTTCGACATCATTTTATAAGAGACCATGTGCAAAAATGAGACATTATAATAGAGTTCATACCCATTGAGAAGCAACTTGCAGATATCTTCACAAAACCACTCAATGAAAATCAATTTTGCTTCATAAAAAGAGAGCTTGGTATGATTGACCCTAACTATTAAATGATTTTCTCATGCTATAATTGTTTGGTTATCATGATTACAAATATGTGCTTTATTGAATATCTTGAGAATTTTTTTTCTTTCCTTATTGCTATGTTTCTACATTTTTCTTTTGTTGTTGTGTCTCTATGTGTATTTTTTTTTCTGTGTTTCTGCGTGTATCTTTTTGTTGTGTTTAATTTTTTTTCTCTCTTTAAGAAGAAGCCAAAAACTCTGCGTTTTGAATATAAAAAGAAGGTGTTGTATAAATGTTAAAGGTATTCTCAAGCTTCTTTCCTTAAAACATTGCGATTTTTTGTTCTTCTTTAAAGATTTTCTGTTTTGTCAAATTTGTCCATGAGGTTAAAAGAAATGTAGCATTTTAAAAGAAGGGCAAATAAGTATTTTTTTTCTCCCTTTAATGAAACGGTGTGCTTCATTACTATGGTCATTTGTCTTTTCTGTCCCTATTTACATTAAATAAATTTACTTGCATCCAAGGGTACTAGTAAATCATTATCTAACCTTAACCTTCCAACTTTTGGCTCCTAAATTGAAATTTTCTAAAAAGCCAAAAACCTCTTTCCCTCCTCTCAAAACCGTCCACCACTTCTTGAGAAAGCTAAAACTGCTCTTTTCATGTCAAGGGTAAGTTATCATCTCTCATCTTCTCAAAGCACTCTTCCTCTTCAAAACACCTCTCTTCACTCAATCGAACTCAGAGCATCCTCCACCATCTCTCCTAAATACTAACCAAATGGCTAGCACAAAAAGCACAGCAGCCCACAAACCATATCCTCCTTCATATCCTAGTAGCTACTTAGTTTCGGAAGACACCCATAAAAGCTTGGAAAGAGCTACCACAGACAAAGGAAAACAAGAAGTTCAAGAAGAATCTAGTTCAAAAAGGAGAAAAGAAAGCAAAGAAAAATCTAAGGTGAGACCTAGACTTCGCTCTGAAAATCGTTTGATTAAAAGTCAATTCATTGATTGGGAGTTCTATGGGTCAAATGAATATCCTCTTAGAAAATGGTTTAATAAGGAAGGATGGATAAGCTTTATACAACTTAAGAATGTTTGCTATGAGTCTTTAGTTAGAGAATTTTATGGTAATCTGAAACAAGAAGATGAAAACATGTTTTCTGTTAAGCTTAAAGGAAAATCCAATAAAATCTCTAAGAAAACTCTCTCAGAGGCTTATGACATTCCAAATGAGGGCACAAAAGCTGGAACGAAAAGTAAAGTAAATAAGTTGAAGAACTTTGATGAGGGAAAATACCTTAAGAAGATTGCAAAGACAAAAGTGAAAATTATGCAGGCAAATAAACTGGCTATCAATTTGAGGGTCTATCACCATTTTATTTCTCACTACATATTGCTTAGACTTGGGAGCTACAGTTATGCGAGTAGTGTTAAGTTGTGTTTAATTTGGCATTTGCAAAAGGGAATACCATACAATCTATGCCATTTGCTATTTTGTTCTATAACCTCCATCACTCAAGACAAAGGGTTACCCTATGGGATGGTGTTAACCACACTCTTTCATTACTTGGGGGTTGATCTTCATGATGAATATAGTGTTAAACTTAAGCCAAAAGATTGCATTAATCAACAGTTTATTAAGTATTCAACTCAAAGAAGCAAAAGGTACGAAAAAGAGAGTGAGTCTAGTGAGAAAAGTGAGAATGAGAGCTCAAAAGAAGATGATGGTGATGAGAGTAATGAAAATATAGAAGATGAGAGTGGTGAAAACATAGAAGAAAGTAGTAGGGGTAGTAGCAAAGAAGATAGGAAGGAAACTGATGTAGATAAATCTGATGAAAGTGAAGGAATCAAGCCATCTGATGAGAAAGTAAAAGTTGGGGACAAAAGAAAAGCAATAAAAGATCCTTATTTGGAGACTTCTAGGATGGGGGATTTTTAGAGTGAAAATAGTGAGGAGGAAGTGGATCTTGAAGATTTATTGAAAAATATTCAGCAAGAAGATGAGGCAATTGGAAGAAGATACAAGTTGATCCAAGCCTTGAACAATTTGGCTAACTAGATATCTCATGCTGCGAAAATCTTTACTAAGGCTGTCAATGAACTGAAATCACTGAAACAAGGAATCCCTGCTCCACCTGCACAATCTGCTGAACTGAATTTGGAGGATAAAAGCTCTCCACAGCCTAGAAAAAGGGTGAAATACACTACTTCAAAACCACCAAATCCCTCTAGAAGACAAACTTGAAGCTCATTCAAATCCATACCCATTAACTTGGTAAGGCTGGAATTGCCCAAAAGCCGATGGACTGAGATGATGATGCCTAGACCTCTTAATGGCTTTTTTTTTTTTAACTGTTGTGTCTCTATTTTTCTTTTGTGTGTCTGACTTGTAATTAATTACTCTCTCTGTCCTCTTTGATGGATGACAAAAAAGGGGGAGAAAAGGCTAATTGTTAGTTCTTTGTTGTTGTGTGTTATGTTTTTAGTACTTCGTTATTCTGATCTTTAATTTTAATTGTTAGTGCTTTGTTTGCGTGTTTTGTTTCTACATATATCTTTAGTGTTGTGCTCTATGAACTCTAATTTTAGACACAATATGTTATTTTGTTTATATTGCAATTTTGAGATTGATGAATTTTGTGCTGAGTATTATGCCTTAATCATGCTACATAGCCTTTATTTTTTTGCGGGCTATGCGTATAATGAACTCAGTTTATATACACATTTTTTGCTTTATACAATGATTCTCTAGTCTTCTGCAGTTTTTCTTTAAGTCACAATCCATTTTTGCAAGAAGTTTTTAGCTTAGAAAAATAAGTGGGCTAATTTCGCTCAAAACAGTCTATAACTTGATTTTGGTAAAATTCCGTTTATCTTTTAGCATTAGTCCTCTTTTTGACTCACCCTTTTATAGCTTGCTAATTTTATTAACTTATCTGTACATATACTCGTAAACTCAGGGGGAGTTTCTCTTCTTTTTGTTCCTAATGCTCTTTTACTCACATGATAAAATCTCTTGAGCAAAGAAAAATGATACATAGACTTAGGGGGATGAATTTTTGTTCGCACTATACACTTAGATTATTTGTTTTTGTCATCATCAAAAGGGGGAGATTGTTGGCTCAAGAGCTTTTACAACCTTAGTTTTTTTATGATAAACAAAAATAATAAATTGAAATAAATTATTATATAGTGTGCTTCTAAGGTCTTTTGCAGAAATTAATTGAAGGAGTTTCATCAAATTGAAGACTAAAG
>CANUEP010043664.1:0-18531 GCA_947857235.1 Jatropha podagrica | reverse complement strand
TTTTTTTTTTTTTTTTTTTTTTTTTTTTTTTTTTTTTTTTTTTTTTTTTTTTTTTTTTTTTTTTTTTTTTTTTTTTTTTTTTTTATTTTTTTTTTTTTTTTTTTTTTTTTTTTATTTTTTTTATTTTACAATATATATTTTATTATTTTTTTTTATTTTTTTTTTTTATCAACCCCCCCCCCCCCCCCCCCCCCCCCCCTTTTTATTGTTTTATCAACTATTTTCAATTTGAAAATCAATTCTCATTAGTCTCTAGGGTTCGATCATTCTCATCCTATATACAAATTGTTTAGTATAGGAAGAATAAGAATTATTTTTTGTGGTCTCGACACCCATTAATGTAGCTATTAGATGAATTAGGAGACAAGCAAGCTCACTCTCTAGTCCGAACTTCCTATAATTATGCTCATTTCAAAGAGTGAGATCGTGTTCCACAAGAATTGTTTCTTCTTTATTCAGATTAGTAGAATGGTTGTTTCTCTTAAAAAAATAAATGTCATATAACTTAATTACAGGGTAGTCATTTAGGTTTTATAAGTAATTATCATTTTAGCATAATTTAAATTTAAATTTTATTATTTTTTGAATATTAAGCTAGCTTATTTGAAAATTTTATTAATTTATTTTAATCAATTTCTTGCTATTCAAGCATTTAACTATCAGCTTCATTTTATCAAAACTCTCTTTCCCCTCTAAAGTTTTGGTTATTCTCTCTTAGTTTTCTATTTCACTAAAATGAGGGAAGAGGCAAAATCGAAACAACAATGTGAAACCAGTTTGATGATTGGGTCATCGGTGATTTTAATAATCAACCAGTTCTAAGACATCATAGTGTTAGTTGGTGAATATGCCGCTGCTATAGATGGTCGTGGTTCATGGTCAATACCGTGCTAAAGAGATTTAAGAAAAGGGTAATTTTATCTAAATAAAAATATTTGCATGTATTTAATAATATTTGCTCTGAAAATATAGTCCACAATGTATGATAATATGTAATTATTAATGTTCTGATAATCAGATCGGTTCATGAATTAATAAAAATCAAGATTTATTGAATCAGAAGATTCAATTCGATATAACACGATTCAACTGAATTTTTATATATAATATTCTTTAAATATATAAAATTTATAATTATTAAATAATTATTAAAGAATAATATAAAATCTGAAATTAATAAATCTCTTATTATTTTATTAATTTATTTTTCATAAATATACTCGATCCATATACGGATATGGATTTGATAATGTAAAGTTATATGCTTATACTACATATACACATGTATGTTTAACCGGAATCAAACCAACCTAAGGTTATCAATTTTCAATCAGGCTAAAATTGTGGAAGGGCTATGGCAAAAAATTGATTTAAATTATAATTGGGCCAAAGGAAAAAAAAAAAAAAAAAAAAAAGAAAGAAAGACCAACTAGTAATTATAAGTTGGGCTATTATTAGGGGACTTAATTACAAGCTGAGCTATTATTAATAAACTATTTAATTGTTTCATTTTGAGCCCAACTCTATTTAATTGAACAAACCTAATCAAAATTGGGTTTGGGGCCTTAATGTAAAGGGCATTTTAGTAATTATAAAAAGTGTCCCTCCATTATAAGACATGCTTGCAAAGCCAAAACCCTAGTATCTACCACGACAGCCTTGTCGCTTCGAAAAACAAGATATACTGCCCTTTTCATTTGCAATTATTTTTTTTTCTATTATTCTTATATTTTAATTTATGAAAATAAAGAAAAAATGTAACAAGGATTAGGTAATTATCTTGTTAATCTAATAGTCAGTATGAGGAAAATATCACTATTCCATTCTTAAATAGTTTGAGCATTCTTCTCTTCTTTCTTTTTTGAATTTCAGTGCTTCTTTTATTCTATTTCTGGAAAATTTTGGTGAAGTAGTTTTAAACTTGAAATTTCCAAAAGATATGGAATTTTTCTTCCAGACTTTCTTATTTTTTGTTTGTATTTTTTATCAAACTGTAATCAATGACCAGTCTAGTTTGATAGTTTATGTTTGAAATGAAGCAGGCCTACAACCATTTATGGTTTATTCTACAAGGGGGACAGGTGCAATGATGTAAGGGAATAATCTGTTAGCAAAAAAAGAAAAACAACGGGTGCAGCTGAGAGAAGGGAACGTGGTAGTGTATCCACCAGTTGTATATAATGAGTGGTGAGATTTGGGGGAGGCATGCTTTTTGTTAGTTGTGTTTTTGGGGCAAACTTGCTTTGCACGGGATATTTATTTTTGGGACTATTCTTAATCATTTTTTTACTATTTTTGTGAAACAGATGTTAGGTTGTTTGAAATCTAAATTCTCCTTTTGAGGTTTCATTGCTAATTAATTCCATTTTTCCTACAACTCTCCTATTATTTAATGTTCTTAATTTTCTTACTTTACCAATTGGACCTACTTAGCCGCTCATAACAAAAACAAGAATGGAAGGACAACCATGGAAGATGCACTGACCGATATACGTCTAGAGTAAGAGCAGAGATTTACCAGACTCAAGAATATGATTGCCTCTCTCATGAAGGGCAAGGGTGTAAGTGACAATGCTGACACTGCTACTCCTCCAATTCAAACACCACCACTAGGAAATTTTTTTACATCAACAACGACATACTTGCAAAACTAATTGATTTAGTGAGTTTTGAAATTTAGTTGAATTGAGTCGTTATCTTGAAAATTCAATTTACATTTGATTTATTTCGATTTCATTTTAAATAAAACCATTGTCAAAAGTTGCGTGATGCTCGAAGAAATATTAAATAATAAAACAATCTTTTATACATCATTTAAAAATAATAAAATTGTATAATAAAATGATCGTAAAATGCATTTCTAAATTGTATCTCATTGAGATATGCTGAAAAAGTTAAAATGCAAAGATGTTCCTTCTTTAGTATCCTTCGAGGTATTAAGGTGAGAATCCCTATCTATTGAGATAATACGAATCCTCTACTCTAGCTTTCCCCCAAAGTGGCTATGCTCCATAGGCTGAGTCTAAATGTCCTCCTCCATCTTTCTTATTTTAGCCTACTCAGCCTTCAATTCCACATCTAAAGTGGCATTCAGGTCACATAACTCCCGCACGCGACGTTGTGTATCGTTGTGGGCATTTAGCAACTAAGTGAAAAGGAAAAAGTAGAGAAGATAGGTTAGAAAAAAAAAAAAGAAACAAGGGTAAAGAGAAGAGAGTAAGATAAAAATACCTTAAGTAGCCCACTATCAATATCACCCATAAAAGACTCTTCTTCCAAACCCTCTAGTAGCGCCAGATCAGCAGGGAGAAAGCATTAGAAGGCTAAGGCACGAGCCACCTCACCATCATCGCCAAAGGCATCCTTCCCCTTTTTTCTCCAAACCGCTGTCCACAACTCTAAACCTTTGTCAAATAGAGGAGAGCGGTTCTCCTTATTGCCATCACGTTGGCGCTTACCCCTCCACCTTGATTCAGTGACCTCCTGGGTAGAAGGTGGTGCTAGTACAGAGGGCTCAGAAAAGAAGGGAGACTCGGTATGAGAAGGCTCCACAGTTGAGGACACAGAGGTGAAGTGATGGTCACTACATCAGCTCGCCTAGAGTTACTACAGGGTGGCTTAGAATCGCCTGAAGGGCTTCCCCCTATCCAAGCTGCCACCCACCGATCCCAATCAGTCGACATATGCTCTAGCATCTCTCTGGTAAGTCTGGGAGACATTTCTGCAAAAGAGAAGCAAGTTAAATGAAAGTATGTCAATTGTAGGACAATAGGAATCGAGGAACCACGCTTACCCTCTGGAGCTTTTTTTTTCCTAAAAACTTGATGATGGGCCCCCACTAGGATATTCTCGTCAAGCAGAGGGAGAAGAGATGGAGGATTCAAGACATGTTGCTTCATGATCTTAACATGCCCCTCCTCCACCTTGGTTAAATCCCAAGGACACCGCAGGCAAAGCACCGCTAGAGACCACTAGGTTGGTATTTCAAACCCATCCTTGTGCTTGAAAAAGAAAAACTTCTCTTTCCATCTCACTTTGAACGATGAGCTCTTCAAAGGAAATAAATTAAAGTCCTTGTGAGCCTTTAAGTGAGGACGGTCTTCTCCTTCTCTTTAAGTGATGCTAAACATCGTGTTAAGGTGGTGAACGTTAAGCTCAAAAGTGCCCTAGTGAGCTAAGATGTCCATGCCTAGGATCATTCAAATAATGTTAGATGCAATCTAGCTAATAGTTGCCCCCTATTCAGAGCAAAAGGTTGCAAAGATCCTGGGTAAAGAAAACCTCACTCCAGCTCGGCAATCCTTCACATATAAAATGAGAGTCTTTCGATCAAGGCGAGCATTAGCCTTCATCCTCGTAGGGGGAACCATTAATGTATACTTGGCAGGAATAGAGTATTAAACTCGGATATCCTCCATATCTTGCTCGGTCAGTATGGAGTCTAAGTTCCGAACACATGGCCGAGGACACACAAGTTCATTCATTTGGGGCTTTGGGGATTGCTCTAAAGTAGACTCATCCCTTAGATAGGGAATGAATATCCCAGTGTCCCTATCAGAGGCCGAGCCAGTACCACTTTGATGAGTAAAAGAAGATATATCTTGCAAGCACCGCTTGAGTAACTGGGTCTCTTCCTCTAAATCTAACTCTAAGCCCACAGCACCTAGGATCAAGTTATCTACTCCTAAGTCCATACCACTACCATCATGGCCTAAGGACCTAGAAGCCACAAAGGCAAGGGCCTTACCCTAGTTCTGATGACTGGAACTCATTATATTAACAAAATGTAGGGATAAAAAGGGGGGAAAAGCTAACTAAAAGTAAAGGTTACCTAAAGAAAGCAGAAAGACAGGATGCAAGTTTGAGAAGGAGTCAATATGAGAATAAGCACAGAAAAATTCCAAGAATGTAGTTGAAGCCTTTTAAATAAGCAAAGAACACCTCCTGAAATGTTGCTGATAGTTGAAACGCACGATTAGCAAAAAGTTGCCTTTCCAAATTCAAAAAACACAATTGTCATTTAAATGGCAGTTACATTGAGTTTTTATTCTTAAAAGCCTCTGGCATTAACTGCCATTAAGCGCAAGCCATGTTCCGGGCCGATTCTGACAGGACCAGATATCCTTTAAACCAGGCCCACACCCTAGAAAGCCTTACATTTGCTGATAACTGACCATAGAAGGGGCAAGCTACATATTACTCGACGTATGAGGAACCTTAGTGGGACGATATGGGAATGAGCATCGCTGTATCGCCCCTTGGGGGGACATGTGATAAATAAAAATTTTACTAAAAAACCGTACATCACTCTATGTAACAGAACTTAGAGATATGGGCAAAATCTCATGAGGTGATGCCTAGATTTCACAATCTCTAGATTTCACGATCCCATAATCACGTATCCCACTCCACATCTTCAACACATATATAAAGTGAAACATTATCTAAAGGGAGGACTAATGAAACTTTTACGCTAATATATAACATAGAGAAATAATTGCTCTAATTATCACTTTTTTTTATTTATTACCAAGAAAAAATGATGGGTTTTTTTTAATTTATTTTTGTGTCTTTTTTCTATTAGTGAATGATGAGAAGTACTCTCATGATGACTAAAAACATATTTCGATAGTCTTGGTAAGTTATTCGTCCTTGCTATACTGTCAAGTGACAAATTATGCTATTTACACTTAGCTTCCACATAAGACAAATTACTCTCCTTTTATATACTGTATAGAATTATTTCTCATCAAAGAGAGATTTTTTTTTAATGAAAACTATGATAAATAAATTGAATTAGAAGGTGGTTTAATTTAGAATTCTGAATTTCGAATTTTAACATTTGTCATTCTACAATATAAAATACAGCCAAGTGGCAAACTGTGCCACTTACACTTGGCTTCCATATAAGGTAAATTACTCCTCTCTTACATATTATATAGATATAGACATAGAGTTTGGTATGTGTATTAATATTTATATAAGACTAACCCAATCTATTAATATCTTACAGTAGTCTTCATTGTGTAATTGGATTTTGGATTTGCACACAAGTGTTTTCTTTGTTATAATTTTATTTCATTTTACCTTTAATTATATATTTATATAATTTTATTCAAATTCCCACATTCCTTTTTTTATTTCTAAATAAAATATTAAATTTAAAAACTGATCAATAGGAAAAAGAATTAGATCTAACTAATTTATTTAATCGGCTTTTCAAGACCAAAAGCGATATTTAAGGTATTGATTTCAGGTAGTTTGTAATGTTGTATTCGCATTCTGATAAACATATTATATGAAAATACAAAACAACTGATTTTCTTACAGTTGTGCTAAATAACTATTTTTCTTACATTTAACAATTTGAGAATTTTATATTTATCTATTTAACATTTAAGATAATCTCTGCATTTATATATTATTATATAGATTGATAACATGTGCAAACAAATATCTAAATTTAAGTTCAAAAGTAACCTTCCATTTTAAAAATCATGAAGTGCAAATTTCTCTACAATATGATGTATAATAATTTTCTTTTCTTGGTCTAACATATAAAATATTAAAATTACAAATATTAATTAAGCTAAAAAAACTTCATTTAAAATGATAAATTTTTAATTTAAAAGTTAGGGAAAATAATTAGTTAGTCTCTGACGTTTGACCAAACTAACTAACTCGTTCTTGTATTTTATCAATATTAATTAATGGTTCCCGACGAGTTCTTCCGTCAAATCCTTCGGTCCTTCTATTCAATTTTTTCTGATTTTTCCGTTAAAATGTGTGAAAAGACAAAAATAGCCTTATAATTAAACAAGAAAACACAATAATACCCACCCTTACTTTCCTTCTAATTTTCTCTCCCCTTATCTCTAACGGAATCAAAATTCTAGTTAAGAATGGGAAATTCCCCATCCGCCACACCTTCCTCCAAATCAAAACTCTAATAGCTTTTTGATTAGCGGTTGTAATGTTCACTGGATATTGAGAAGGATACAAACAACCACAACCACGTCTCAATTTCTGACCAAATTAATGGTGTTCCAATCTCCAATTCCCAACTGCAACCACCACAGCTGCGATTCTGGCAGCTCTTCAAGCAGTTGTCGTGGTCGCCAAACACTGAGAAGGAAGGGGTGTGGCTTCGGCGAAAATCCGATTCCGAGACGAAGATCTTGAGGAGCTTAAAACAAGCTTTGAATTTGGATTCGAGTTCCAACTTGAATCGCCTGATTTGGATCCAAAATTGTCTGATGTTTTACTCGGTTTGAAGTTTTATTGTGTTGTTAATAAGGAGTATAGTAATAGTTCATCGAGATCATCGTCTTCCTCATCGATTTTGTTTGACAGTTAGAGTTCAAGTACTTGTAGCTCCTCCATTTTTTTTATGCAGGTATATTTTCAAGAGTTTTTAGTTGTTGGATTAGATGATTTAAAAAAAATTGATGGAAGTGGTGTTATTTGTTTATGGCTTTCTCTTCTGGTGCATCTTTTAATTACTTTCCTGATAGATCCTTTCTTATATGAGACAAAAATAAATTATTGTTCCAACAGCAAAATAATATAGCCAAATTTTCTTTTGCTTAAATTTATGATTGCAGGGGAATGCTCTTGCTTATTCATATCTCACCAAATTAAGCATGCTTTTGTATAGTTGGGCATTGAAGTAACTGTAGGAGCCTTCACTGTCAAAAATAAATCGTTGGCCCTTTACACAAGTAGACTTTCCGAAAAAGAAAATGTAGTGTTTGCTAGAAAAGAAATCGGGAATGAAAACAAAAAAGTGAGGGCATTATTGCCTTTTCTTGTATAATTGAGGCTATTTTTGTCTTTTCACACATTTTAACAGAAAAATTAAAAAGAATTGGACGGAAGGACCAAAAGATTTGACAGAAGTAAACGTCGGAGACTATTAATTAATATTGAAAAAAAATATAAGGATGAGTTAATTTTGTCAGGACTAATTAATTATTTTTTCTAAAAGTTGTATTGAATATAATAAATGATAAGACTTTGGAATAAACTGAGAATTTAAAATTTTAATATTTACATCATTCCGCATTCTTTCAGTATTATATTTTATAATTAAAATTAAAATTTTTGCTTGAAATATAAAATTTATTTGGCCATAGATATTATTTTTATATTTTGTAAGAAAAGAAACACCTGGGTTTTGATATCTCCTTCCAAACAACGGCTTCTACAAAATTAAAACGTGGTTTCCAATATTGACACGTTTTTCTCCAATAAAATTATGGTGTTTATTGTATTCGACACGCAGATTCTATTCTGTCCTATTAACCGTCAGTCGTCAGAGTCTGAGCCTGATCACGTGTCAACGAAAAAACTTTGAATTTAGAACAGCTAATAGTGCACCACGTGTGCTTCCCCAGCCTACGCCTTTTTCTGATCACTCACGTTGATCATGATTGGATAATTAAAATAAATACATAACATGCAATATTTGCCATTACAAATAATGGATTTTGTCCACATCCAAATTTGAGGGTCCACCTCTATACTCAAAATTATTATTGTTATTATTATGTAAAGGTAGTGTGAGATAGTATTTTCTCGCCTTAGTTTTTAACGTCCTTTTAATATATTTGTAACCTTTTATCTTTTTATTCTTTATTAATTAATGTAAGTTCAGGTGCGAAATACTTACTTGATAGTTAAGATTGTTTCATTAGGAAAATTGGCGGCATCAGTATCCTTCATGGTATCATATATCGTAAATTCTGTAGTTTGTAAATTGTGAAAATTGCCTACTTAAAAGGAAGACAAATTTCTTGTTCTACGCGTACCGTATCTCCTCCTACATCAGTCATTTAGCTCCGATCTCAGTTTCAGAAAAATGAACGAAATGTCAGTTCTCCCATACACTGATCGTATCTTCCCCTGGTTACTAATTACATTAGCATCAGTGAAATGTGTATTACCATCCTATTCTACTTGACTGCTATGGCAGTAGGTGCTCAACTCAAAAAACACCTTCAAAAAGATACAGATATACACCAGTATAAGGCTTTTAAGTTTTCAAAAGAACCAGTATGTGCACATTTATGTGGTCACTCATAAGGACATGAGTGCACGAAGGTCGTCTACACTAACCTCTCCCGCTTTTGCTCCCCGCTTTCCAAAAGCTTCCCTTGCCAGTTTCTTCTTCCTTTCTTGCATCTCTAGTATCCTTTCCTCAATGCTGTTTCGAGCTATCAACCTCACAACTGTCACGTCCTGCTTTTGTCCAATCCGGTGGACACGGTCCATTGCTTGTTCCTCAACTGCTGGATTCCACCATGGTTCAAACAAATAGACTTTAGAAGCAACTGCAAGGTTTATACCAGCTCCTGAAGCCTTAAGACTTGCAAGCAGAACAGTAGGACCATCAGGTCCAGGAACCCCAAATTCTTTTATTACTTGAGCTCTCTTTTTTGCATTCATTGACCCATCCAACCGCAATATCTTGAAACCAGCTTCTTTTAGTGGCTCCTCGAGTAATATCAGCATCCTTTGGAATTGCGAAAATATTACTGACTTTGCAGTTGGATCTTTGCCTCTTGCTTCTATGAGCAGCCTCATGAGAGCAGAGACCTTCGAATGTGTTCTTGAAGAAGACATTTCAATGTTTTCGGTTTGAGATGATTCAGGAGGAGCTGAGAACAGGTCAGATGTCGATAGAGAACGACGACAGAGTGGGCAGCTGGGCTTTGTGCGCAGTAGGGTTTTCAAGATGCATGCTCGGCAAAAGATGTGAGCACAGCGTGTAATTACAGGATCAGTTGGTGGAGAAATGCAAATTGGACAGTCAAAATCTTCACCATCTTGTAGCACAGCAACCACCTTTTTAAGCAACTCAGGGTTATTGGACACATCTGTTTGGAATCAATTATTGAATGTTTAGTAACTGGAAAACTATAGTATAAATGGAAATAATATTCAAAAGGAGATACGAACAAATCTATACATACTTTCAGCTAAAATACCCCATAGATGCAAGAAACAGTCTATTGAATGCACATGTAAACGTGATTGACCAGGTATTACCAAATAGTGCCTAATACATGCAAGAGAGTATCAAAAGAGCAGAATACATCTTCCAAAGTTCCACTCATGCTATGCCTTTTTCTTTTTAACAAGATTTTCAACATTATGATCCTTTTGTTCTTCACATTGATTAATGCCATAAGTTCCTGAAAGATTCAGACAGGATTTTGCAGAAATGCAGAAAAAGATATCCCAATGACTTTTTTGCCCATATGAGCAGAGCATTCTCACAGATTAACTTCAGAACATCAACCTCACTAATGGGGAAACAATAGGGTTCTAGTGAAATGTTTCTTCTCCGACTTCACATACTCCCCAATCACTTTTACATGAATTAAAAGGAGTATTGAATTTGATGCGACTTCCATACTGCAACCTCCATGAGATGTTATATGCATGCAGCCTTCCCCTTCGAAACAATGAAACCACTTCAGCAAAACTATCCCCGATAGGCATCTGATTTATTACCCACATTTCAAACCACAAGCTCCCAAAGTTCTTCCTTTAAAGTTAAGTTTCACAATGGCCAGAAAAGTAAGTCTCGAGATTTGATCACAATCAATCCTAAACCACAAATTATTGTTGAATATCAACAAGAAAGGAAATATTGAATATATTGTTGAGTACCAAGTTGCAAATCATGATCCATTAGAGAACACTTTCAGCAGTCTTCGAAACAAGTAATAGAATCAAAAGACCAACCAGTAACATGGAAGAAAAATTTGCAATAATGTATAATAAACCACACGAAAAGCGAGCAACAGTGGTTGTGTAACCACTACTTCAAACCCTAAACATTAAGAGATCAAGATGTATGTGAATCTTATGATCAATTTTTGCTATAGAAAACCTATAATGTTATCCAACCATACCTTAAACCAAGCTTAATCCCAAGTTCTTGGGTAGTATGAGACTGTGAGCATAATCCGTTTCCTTCCCCTGCACCCACATCCATATATCCATCAAAGGGCACATTTAGCTTGCTTTGAGATGGGAAGGGAAGGGAAACAATTGTCTTCTATTTGAAGGTTCCTAGTCCAGTTTCATTTTTAATATAATATCAATATAATTTAAACTCGAATTTAGACTCCAGTTTCATCTAAATGCAACTATGCAAGCTATTCAAATATGACAATATCATATAAAGTCTGCATCCCTTTGTATACCGAACAAGAAACAGGATCATATTATAGGAATTACTCGCAATTTTCAAGCTAGCGCAAACCAAAGTGGCACACAGATAATAGACACAAGGACTTTCTCTTCACCTCTTGAAGCTAGGTCAGAAAATGATACACACACGCCAATAAGGAAAATGCAATCTCCAATACCAAAAAAGCAAGAGACAAATTTAAACAATCGTTTCAAGGAAATCCAAGCGTTTGTGTGTATGTATATATATGACTGGCCAAAATAAGTCAATTAAGCACAATAGTTCTAGTTTCTTAACCAAAATTCTGCAAGAAAGAAAAAAAAAAAAAAAACAAGAAACCTGAAAAAGGTTCTACAAAACTCATCAGAATTTGAGCAAATAAATTCCATTAATTGAAATAAGGGGAAGTAATTTTAAAAGTTCCAATACCTTCAATACTGTTAGAAGGAAGTAGTGATCTCAGATCTGAAGGGCATAATGCCAGATGATTACATATCTGGCGAAGTCGTAAAATTATGCACAGTACAGTTGAATAGTTGCACGTTAAACTACCAGCATTAATGAAGCCTTGAAGAACACCCTTGGCTTCTGCTTCCATCTGGTCATACAATTCCCGTTCTTCTCCGACAAGTTCAATGTAGCATGTCTCAACAGTTTTAGATGGCAATCCAACCAAACTCTTGTCCTTTGTTCTCCGCAAAGAAATAGTTGCCATTAAAACCTAAAATCATATCATATGAAGTTGTTGCTTAAAACAAACATAATAAAGGAAAGAAAACTCATCAATTACATTTCTTCAAATGCAAAGTGCAGAAAATATTTAATAGGCTTTAGGGCTCTAACTGCCTTTTGATAGACCAAGTTTGCCACCTCTTATCTTAGTATCTGATTTCCAGACAGGACATTGTATTGATGAATAAGAACAGAGACAATAGTAACAGATGGGCAGTTAATTCATTAAATAGATTGTATGGTAATAATAACGGTAAAAATAACAAGATGATCATAGGCATTACCGATATCCCAAGTTCACTAGTGTTTCCTCCATTTAAAATTGGCATAATGATGACTAAACAACAAACTTTAATGACCTCTAATTAACATTTCTGACCAAGTGCTTTTTCCCCATGGCAACTCAAACGGCAACGTGAAACACACCCTTAATGGCACTGGTATTAAAGGGAAAATTAGTACAATCCCGGTAGTTTGCAAAATACAACTAGTCCACGCCTATCTTTTTTAAAATATACCAATTTATCCGATGTTTTGCTTCTGTTGTACTATTAGATCCTTCTGTCCATTTTTCACATCTTTTCCATTAAGTCAACAAGAACACGAAGAAGTCAAACGAAACATACTAAAATATTATACCAAAAGCATTAAAATATGGTTCCTATAGTTTGAAAAATATAAATAGTTCGTCTATGTGTTTTTAAAAAATAAAAGGGATGTTTTTGTCATTTCATAAGGAACTTAGCAAAAAACACAAAAATTAAACAGAAAAGGGCCTTATAGTCCGGCGGAAGTAAAATATAAGGGTGTTTCAATCTATTTTAAAAAAAACAATGATGGACTAAATGTATTTTGTAAATCATAGAAATCATACTATAATTCTCCCGGTATTAAGTTGCAAGTAAAATTATCATCACAATTAAGATGTGTATGTAGTGAATCTGATGAAATAATACCCAAAAGGTTACAAAATGACTTAAATTCATATTTGAAATATAATTTTAAGTTAAATTGCAACCAATTAATACTTCTAAGTTCTAACACTTCAATTGACTAATCAAGTATTTTTATCATCATAACAAATAGTTCATTAGAAATATAAACTTAACTTATTGCAATTCTTATAATTAACTACTAAGCTGTATGTTATAAACTTAGAAAAAGAAAAAGAAATTATTTTGTACAAATTATTTCACCAAGTCATCCTCACTACTGCCTCTTAATAAAAGAAAGCAGAAAAGGTCTAAAAGAAGAATCTGGATGTTTAAAAAGAAAAAAAGGGTTAAAAATCTCACTTCAGAGGCTATATATCAACTGTCTCCTTTGTGCTCCAGAAAAAAGAACATTTTCAACAAAGTGCTTTCTACCCAAAGGTAACCCAAATCAGAATGCCAAACACAACCTTAATGGCAAGGCTATTAAATTGCAGCTGCAATCATCACAACAACAAAGATGTGGGTGAATGTGGTGAAATGACACCCAACAAGTTGCAAAGTAACTCAAATTCATATTTGAAAATATAATTTTAAGTTAAACTGCAACAAATTAATGCATTTGAGTTCTAACACTATAATCAACTACTCAAATTTTTTTATCATCATAACTAATATTGGTTTTTTGGAAATATAAATTTGACTTGTTGCACTTCTCATCATTGACAATTACTCTCCATTCAATATAAAATAAATTCAAAATGTGAAATTCATTTTATAAATGAAGTTTCATGTTTGGAATAAATTCCAAGTTGAAAATTCATGTATTTTTATTTCTTAAAATTTCCTTGGCATAATAGTTTTAAAAGACCAGGAGAATGAATAGTTTTATTATCAAAGTTAGGGTTGTTTAAGTTTGTGGAATTCATTTGGAAATTCCACATTTTTTAGTAACATTTGATTTGGTTATATTCAAATCTATAGAATTGAATTCTTATTTTTTCATACCAAAAACATAAATTTGGATTTGTAAATGAATTCCACAAAATTTTGTGGAATTCGTTTATAAATTCAAAGAACATAAAAATGTAAAAAGAAATTATTTCATACAAATTATTACTCCAAGTCATCCTCACTACTACATCTTACTAGAGGATAACATAAAAGGCCTAAAAGGATAATATGGATGTCATAAAATGATAAAAGCTTACTTTCAGAGGCAATATATCACTCTCTATTTTGTGCTCTAGAAAAAAGAACAGTCTCTTACTGTCTCTTTGTGCTCTAGAAAAGATAGATGTTTCTCCACAGCTACAGAGAACATAACCATGGAGTTAATCATTTAAGTGAAGAGATTCTCTATTTTTATATCAATTCATTAAAAAAAAAGTACAAGTACAAGTGATCTAAACTATTTAGGAATATAAATCCTAGACTATTTTGGAAGAAATCCCTAAGATAATGCCATGTACATAATAAGTATAAACTTTCCTTAACACATTCAATAAACAAAACATTCAGCTGCATAGAACAAAGAAATCCTGATCCAACATTATTCCATATTTATGCTATAAATATATGTGAGCACAATATATATAAAAAATAATCTGCATTATGATATTACCTGCAATCGTGAGAGCCCCTTTTTATCCCCATGTGCAAGTGGGCGCTGTACCAAGCTTTGCCAATAGTTCTTGATGGAAAATGGCTCAAACCGCAAAAATGCCATCAAGGAAAATAAATCAAAGGATCCATTCTGTATGGGTGTTCCTGTAACGACCCATCTCCTCTTAGCCTTCAAATTAGTAACTGCTTGAGTCTGTTGCGCATTCACATTCTTAATGACATGAGCCTCATCCAAAATAACTCTCCACCACTCAATCATCTTCACAGGGGAGTCTTCCCAAGAGTCTTCACTAGCTAAAGTACTGTATGTCGTCAACACTATATCGTGCTTCTTAAGCTCCTCTACTTCTTTAGTTCTTTCTCCATAATACATGTACACCTTGAATGATCCACGTTGAGTGTGCTCTTCTAGTTGTGTTATCCATGTTGAAAATACAGCAGGAGGGCATACAATTAATGTAGTCTTTACACCCCAAACACTAGAAGACTTATCAGTTACACAGACAGATTTCCCCTTTACATTGCTATCAAAAAGGGCTTTTTCAGTTTTATGTTTTTTTCGCCCTAGAGGCACCTTTGTGGTCGGCCTACCCCTCTTACCCTTCTTAGCACTCAAAACAGTTGATTCATCATCCAACTCGCAGATATGTTCTCCAACATTGTCTCTACATAAAGTGGCAGTAGTATCAACTTTATCAAAAGCAATCAAAGAAAGTAAAGTTAAAGTCTTGCCCAAACCCATGTCATCTGCAAGAATTCCACCACGCAATGGCTGGGGCCTCTTATCTGTATGATAATTGGTCAAAACGTTCATAAATTCCCCATCTTTCTCCTCCCAGAAGGGAGGTAACTCTCCAGAATTCTCTCTATTCATCAACCACCATAACCCCTCTTTTTGGTGCACAAAAAGATTAGACTTTATCACCTCTTTGGGTGGCTCTAGAGTCCCAAGTTTCTCTTTCTTATTCACATTGTCGTCAACTAACTTGAATATTTCATCCAAACTTTTAAGCCCACTTTTCCTATTCTTTTCTTTGATCACCATCGCCTCTGAGAACCCAAAACTTGGGTCCATTTCTGAAATCAAAACCAACCCACCACGCGAAATGGCAGATTTTACACACTCAAAATCCTCAAACTTCGCAAAAATATGAATTTGACAAGGGATTTTAAACTTATTTCCACCACTACGCGAATTCGCCACAATACCTTCAACTGTAATTTTACGAGAGTCGATTAAAGGAGATAAAACAGAAGCAACTGACCTTTCAATATGACCAACTTGAAGCGATCTTGTATTAAGGACTTTGATAGCGTTTTGATCATAAACATTCAGGGGTTCTCGGACCAAACCCACTAATTCACGGCCAGTGATTGTGCCGGAATAGTAACGGAGACCCACTATATTTGAGATAACGAAGCCGACCATGAACGTTTCGCTGGAGGATTGAGAAGAGCAGTCCTGCCAATCGTCGAGAGACATGAAGAGGGCGACTGGGTCTTCCTCTTCATCGAATTCCATCGAGAGATATTTGAGTCGTGTGGTCGGTTGCTGTGAGTTTTATTAGAGAAAGGTTTTTGGGTTTGGGAATCTATAAGAAAATGACATATTGCAGCGTTAGAATCCCACTTTATTGCATAGTGTTTGAAATGGAACAGAAAGGGCGCGTTTGGCGTGCGGTAACGGTTGGATAAAGATAATGAAGAGAACTTGAGCACGGCCGAATGGAATTGTATTTCATCGCACCGCTGCCATTTTTTGAAGCATAAAATGTACGGCACAGAGCCGGTTTGGTTCAGCGGTACCAACTGATAACTGATAGTGATTATTTATAATCAATAGCTAACGATTGATAGCAAATAATTTATTTTTATTCATATTTAGTAAAATTTTGCTAGTGGTTATTGTTAAAATATAAAATATTATTATAGACATAATTATTTTTATAGATTATGTTATGTAATGTATATATATCTTTTTAATTTAAGGTGAATATATTATTTTTATTTTAATGTATTAAATAAATAAAAATATTCATTAAAATTTTTAAATGATATTTAAGAAAATTTTTTAAATAATTATAAACAAAATTGTCATAAAAAATTAATTTAAAAAATAATTTTATTGATAATTATTTTTTATGATGTTAATATATGAAAAAGTTGCTAAAGGTATCTTGTAGAAATAGCAAATGATTAGAACTTCTATCAGCTATTGATTAAAAGGGAGACTTAACAAATACATATGTTGTAGCTGTTGTTTATGAAACAACTACTAGCTACTTGAATTAGCTAAACCAAACGCACCTTTAAGTTTAATATTTTTTTATTCTAATAAACATTTTCTTTTTGAAACAAAAAATTATAAAATTTTAATAAATTAATTTTAGTGTTAATCTCCATATCTATTTTTACTATATATGAAAATTGAAACAAAAAGAAAGCTTAAGATGTTTTATTTATTTAGCATTCTATTTTTCTTTTTTTTAAATATTAATTTTTTTTTTGTCTTATATTGATCAAGTTTATTAATTGATTAATTTAATATTTATTATATAATAACAATAATTGTTAATTTTCAAATCTAATTTATTTTAGACACTAACCTAATTCAACTACAACTTTAACTTTCAAATTTTGAATTGAAGTCATTTTTATATAACTACTTCATTTTGTTTATTTGCACATATTCTTTCATGCTTATTTTTCTATTTGTTTTGTTTACTCTGTCATCTATTTTTGCTCAATATTTTTTCCTTCTGTTTTAGGAGTGTGATATGGTCGAGTAGACCGATTTCCTTTATGCTAGAGCTTAATTTTCATGCCACTGACAATGTAATTTTATAGTTATAATTGCTCTTATAGAATTGTTTCTCTTTAACAAAGTTGAGGATTGCTTCACTTGTGGGAAATTTTATCGCTATTTTGCTCTTAGGTTTCATATCTATGTTTTAAGAAGAATTCCAATACTATAGCCTCTTCGGGTCACACATATCTAGTTGTGAAGTATGCGATTTTTTTATGGGGTATGATATAAATATTATATTATAAAAATGATCATAATAGTTATTTCTCTTGAATTCTTTGCATTTAAAGGTTCAAGAAATGGTTTTTTTCATAGTACTCTTTACCATGTACATTTTCTAAAAAAAATAATGAATGGGCAATTAAGTTCAAGATCTCCCTTAGTTTTGGCATTTTTTTTAATTCAAAGGATAATAGAATGCAACATTTGCCACTCCAAATTTTCTCCAACAAGCAAGACGGTTTCCAAGCCTTACAATAGACATACGAGTGACATCTCTTATAACGGATATGTGATGTGTCAGCAACTATTTGCATTTTGTATTGTAATCCCATTAGCATAGCTCTCCTAACTCCCGTTAGAATAGCTCTACTAACGCACACTCCTCATTTGTTAGGACTCTGGCCAATTATGTATAAGTAATTATAATAGCTTGAATAGAAAAGGACAGAAATAAAAAAGAACACAGAGGTAGCTTTCAAGTGGGCTCCTCTTTCATAAATGAATTTTACTTTATACTGGCTGCTTTAATCCTCATTATGGTATCAAAGCAGGATAGTAAATTTTGATTTCCAGTTTTTTTTTCCCTTCTTTCTTCCTTTGATCGACGATTTCAATATGATGAGTCCAGACGATCTCGCGAAAATTCTCGTAGTTATTACTACGAAAAGCAGTGCAGATGATCCGTATTATGTGAGCAATTCTGAAGCTCCTGGATTTGGTTTGGTGAGTGTACCTTTGAAAGGGCCAAATTACCTTTCTTGGAGTAAGTCAATTCAAATAGCTCTTCGAGCTAAGAAAAAGCTAAGGTTTATTGATGGGAAGATTAAGGCTCCAGCGACTGATTCCGATGACTATGATAAATGGTTGATAGCAGATAGTATGGTGGTGTCTTGGTTATTGAATGCCATGTCAAAGGATATATCTGATGCCTTCGTATTTTGCAAGAATGCCAAGGCTCTTTGGGATGAATTGAAGCAGCGTTATGGTGAGAGCAATGGACCAATGATTTA
>CANUEP010043638.1:0-25695 GCA_947857235.1 Jatropha podagrica | reverse complement strand
TACCTTAATTCTCCAAAAATATTCATGAAATATTTTCTACCCACCTAAATCATGCAAACATGCTCCAAAAATATTTAATAACATGTTAGACACATGTAGTAATTTTTTTCGGACCGAAATAATACCAAGTCCCGGATCGATCGTACTATTCACAGACCGGTAAATCACTATTCCCCAATAATTTATTACTTACTCTGTCATTGAAAATTTACGTCTTAAATTTAATTAATTAACCACTCACATATAACCTAATTAACTCCACAAATATTAATTATGCTCAATATCATAATCGAGTCCAAATAAAATATTTTTTTTCTCCCTCAGGTGATACCATTCATGACTCGCCTAAATAATATCATTTTAAGATCTGAAATTTTGGGGTGTTACAAGGGTCACTAATGGAAGGGTAATGGAGGGTAAGGAGGAGGAAAGGGGGAAAGGTAGAGAGAGCTATGTTTAAATAATATTGATGTTTGAAAAGGGGTGAACTAGTGGAAAGGTAAAGAGAGAGAATGCATATTCTTAGTGTTTGTAAAGAGAGGAATAGAGGGGTAAATAATTAAAAGTAGTACAAAAATATGTACTTACCTCTCCATCTCCTTGCTTACACCCCAAATTGGGGTGTAGTAAAAATTGAGATTTGAGAGGTAAAAGAGAGTAAGCCTTACCCTTTTGTGCCCTCGTCATTCCTTAACTCACTTATTTCCAAATGAGGATAAGTATCTTAGATATCTCTCATTCCCTTATGTACCCCTCCTTCACCTCCAACCAAACAAAGTGTAAAGCATGGATAATTCAAGATGGACTAGGCTTGATAGTTGATAGAGTGTTGGATGGACCGGGCTTGAATTGACAAAGTCTGAGTTTAAGGAGTTATATCCTCATGCTTATGACGAGTCTGGATCGAAGCTCCACGATGATTTGTCAACCAAAGCGGTCAAGTCTTCCTCCAAATGTAAGCTAAGGTAGGGTGCGCGGACCATATTATAGTCTTATATAATATTATTAAATGATGAATTATCAATCAATTGCTAGATTTAATCAATAATGAACCAATTAACTAGTAGTTTTGGCCTAAGAAAGGTCAAAGTCTGATTGAAAGTTGAAAGGATCGACTTTCGAGAGCCAAGTTGGGCTTTAAACTCCACTACGGAAGATGAGCAAAGTTAGACTTTGTGGTCGTAGAATCATAAAAGTGAGAGTGAGAGCCATTAGTGCTTGAGAAGTAAAAGGGGGGGGAGTGTGCCTTTTATAGGCAAAAGGGATGGGTGAGCTAGCTTAATCAACACCAGCCGCCTCTTTTTCAACGCCGAAGATGTCTTGATCGGTCTCACCAAGGTGCCTTGATGGCAGCCTAATCGACGCCAGTGCTATGCCAATCAACATCGCCACTGGGCTAGCTAATGCTGATCTTGGTTGATTACCAATATGCACCTTCCCCTTTGTTTTTGGGTTGTTAGGCTCTAGGAGCCTATTCGAGGCCCAAATGACATCCAATCAAGCTGATTCTTGCGCCTTTGGAACCGTAGTGGAATTTTCTTAAACCTCACACTAAAATCATAATCAATAATTGGAGAAATTCCTACTGTGCCTTTATTAAATTTATACCTTGCTTCACGAGTCTTATCTGCTTTTTGGCTTCTTGACCTATGAAATTTTGATATAAACTTGGCACTGATATCATGCCCCTGTGATTGCTCATAGATCGGGTAGTAAATATGAATCGTACTAGCTTGTACTGGCCTCCTCTTGTCTACTTCTATATTCTTAGTCAATACTTGCTACTCAATGGTGTTAATGGCTATGGCAGTCTTAAGTTGGTGCCTATAGTCAAGCAAATGTCTAGAAACTGAATGCCATTTTCACTTATTCTGGCATAAACACTCATATGGATGGCAAAACATGCCCAAGACCTTATCTCAGTGCTTAGTTTGATGGGAAGTTTACTTCCACTACAAGTAAATGCATTTGCATTTCCATTTCCATTTTCTTTTCTGCTCCAACTTTTGCTTAAGTTGCCCTTACAAGTTTTTGAACTAACAAGCTTTCTTCTTCTTTCTTTTGTGCTCTATTTTTGCTTAAACCACCCTCTTGGGTTTTCGACCTAATGAGCTTTTCTATTTTTGTTTTGTCGCCCTAACAGGTTTTCAACTTACAAGCTTCTTCTTCTTTTTTTTTATAATTTTTCATTTTTATTTATTTTATTTATTTTATTATGCTTTTGTAGTTATGGGCTTGTAAGAAGCTACAAGTGATGACCCTGCCATCAGACCATTTAATATCTAATTACGGACCACGGGTCCATGTTCATTGACACCGTTGCTTAAATGGTATGACTGTAAAAGACTAGATTGTCATTTTCCAATATCTCACCTCCAGAGGAGTCAGATGGACCTGCTCTTGGTCACACATAGGGCGAGTCATAATCTCCTCTTACATGCCATGCTTGCCCTTATGTGGCTTGACTATGGCAATGGCTTATTACTCCAGTTGGGTAGCGAGGTAGTACGATCATCATCAAACTATCCCCGATTATAGGCGGTTAGAGGGGGGCCACATTACACAGTGATTTCTATCTCACTTTACTTCCAATTAGGTTAGCCACAGGACTGTGCCCTTTCCTTCTACGGCCAATACTTCTTCTTCTGACTTGTACCAATTGTGACTGCAAACTTACTCTAGATTTAGTGCTGATTCCGAGTTAGTAGGTTTGGTCACAACAAGGTTTTTATTAGGATTTGGCATGTAGGTGCCCCTGTTCTATTTCTGATGAAATATTCAATATAAGTGCAATTTACATGAATGTATGCACTTATTATGAATGATATGTTTCTTTTTATTCTATTTCATCAAAATAAATTCACGATATTTGCATATTAACATGAACTTAGCATGACATGCTTTGAAGTTAATAATAATACAAAAGGCGAATTTATTAATTGGGTTTCGCCAAAAGCATTTCAAGTCATACATAAAATTTCTTTAATCTATCCACGTTGATTGGTTCTATAAACTCATTACCTTCCATGTCTATTAGCTTCACTATAACTTTTGAGAAAATCCTCTTCATAAAAAAAATGGGCCCTCTCAGTTGGGCTTGAATTTTCCTCATGGATCATGAATGCTTAGCCTCATCTATTTCAAAATTAAATCTCCTACTTTTAGCAACTTCAGCCTGACTTTTTGTTGAAGTTCTTAACAATCTTCCTCTTATAAAGTTGATCTATGAACCGGGCATCAAGCCTTTTCCCATCTAGGAGTGTTAAAACTTGATAACGATATTCCATTGACATTCTGGAATCTTGGATTCCAACACTATGTGCAAGGATTGCATGTCTATTTCAGTTGGTAGCATTGCTTCCATTCAATAAAGTGAAAGTAATGGATCGCCTCATTCACATATTCAACTGTGGTTAGACACTCCATAAGGCATATATCAATTCAACGGCTCAAACATAAGGATTCTCAGCCATTTTCATCAAAACCTTGTATTTTTTTATTTTCTTTTGTGTTTTTGTTTTTTTGTTTTTTTTTTTTTGTTCTTTTTTCTTTTCTTCTGCTTTTACTTTCTATTTCTTTTTTTTTCTTTTTTTCCTGTGTTTGTTTTTTATTTTTTTGCTCTCTTTTCTTTGTGATATTCTTATTTACAACTTGTGCTATCTCATTTCCTTGTAGATGACTTAATGACAACTAATGATGCTCAACTCTATATTTCACTAACAGCACCTCTTCTGATTAAGACTAAATTACATTATTTGCCACCACACATGAGGGATCTCAGATTTGCAAATAAGATTCAGCCGTACACTCGGTGTTGATACTCTTCAAAGGATTTTTCGCCAACTTATCTTGAGAAATAATCTATTGTAACCATTGTGAATTTGTGTCTACTAGAACCCAATGGTGAGATTTTTCATAATATCTATTCCCTAAAATAAAAATGATGATGCTGAAAATAGACAGATGTATTTCAAATGGTGAAATGTGATTCAGGTCTTTGTGACTCTTGATATTTGAAGTACCTTTTTCACAGAAGAAATACAATCTCTGCTCGCATGGACATTGCAAACCTCTATGTAGATCTATTCTAAAATTTTATTAGCTTCCTTCAATGATACACCTCTCACCAACACACCGTTTGACATTCTGCTGTACATCTACCCATCCAAGACTATGAACTGCAATGCCAAGCATTGTAAGGCTCATTTGCCATCTCTTGTAGCTGATTTGGGATGCACTATTTTGGTCATCTACTGCAGGATATTAAGGAACCACAACTAATTTTTTTCAGTGATGCTTTGCTCATTATTTTGTAATCTAAACACATATCGACCCTATCCATTTTCCTTAGGAACTTGAAATAAAGTTGGCTAGCCAATTAGAATAATTAAATACATTTTGAAATCCAGCAGCAATTTGCTTGGCCACTTCCCTTCTAGCCGCTTTCATTCTCAATCTTTTTTTTCTTTCACTAGCTTACCCCTCAAGATAACAAGGTATTACATGCTTAGCCACAAGCTTATCTATCCTTGGCATATTTTCATAACTCCATGCAAAAGCTTCTGCTTTGTCTGTGAGTAGACTTTGAGATTTTGTGTTTAACTCCAACATTAGGCGTATCAAATTTCATGGATTTTCTTTTGGGTTTATATTAAATTCAAGTACGCATGATAAATTAATGTAAAATATTTGCACGTGCTTACTTACTTAATGAATGCAAACATCAGGACAAACATCAACCAAGAAGATAAAATCAAATTTCATTTCATTGAGTAGTAGAGACAGTTCATCACAATCATTATTCATAGAAACACACATCAATAGGATCTTTAGCTTCCTTGAAGCTCTCTTCAAGGCGGGCCCTGATTGCCTTCATCACTTGCTCAACAAGGTTTCCTTCTCCCTCAACATTTGTCCTCTTTACAATGCCCTCCTCTTTCTTAACCTGAGCAACCTGTTCCATTTCTTATTCCTATCTAATTCTTCCTCTTCTACCTTAAACTCATCCAGAACCTCCTTAGGAGGCTTTCCAGACATGACCGCATTCTAGTTCTTAGGAATAGACACATTTTGAAAATTAGAAAGTGGGTTAGACCTTGTGCTACACTTCTTTTTTCAGGATCAATCAAACTATCATCATCTATTAGATGTTGGATTTCATGCCTTAAGCATAAGCAATTATTAGTGGTGTGGCCTTTGCACTAATGAAAATGAAAATAGGCATCTTGATCAAACTTCCTTGGAAGAATTTTTGGAGGAGATCTTAGTGCATGCAAACATAGCAAACCCGCTGATTTAACTTTCTCAAAGATTCCAGAGAGAGGAATACCAAAGTTGGAGAATCTCCTTAGGGGTTTAGGAATTCTTAAACCTAGAGTGGCAGTTGTTGTATTCTTGCTAGTGTTCAAAGTCTTGTCTCATCGTCAGGACCCTTGGAATCTAGACTCATTAAAATTTTTAGCACGATTCCTTTACTTTTTGTCACTTCTAATCTTGTCTTCAATGGTATTCCCTACCTCATGTACTTGAGAAAACTCAATTAGTGGCATATAATAGATTTTTTTGAATCATATTGGGATGACCGAGTCAGACTCAGCCTTTTTGGCATACGTCTTATAAGATTATTTATCGTGCCAGCTGTTACAAACATTTTTCTTCCTTTTGGACTCATTCTTGGCCTTTCCGTCATCTTCTATACTACTTTCTCTTTCACTTTGTCAGCTCTCATGAATTTTTCAAAGCTAGTTGTCACCACCTTTTTAAGCATTTTTTCCATATCAGCTAGAGAAATTACAGTCTTGGCCATTTTTTCAATAGGCAGGAACTAACAAGTCTATTCTGGCTGGAGAGGATTCAATCTTTCAGCAGGATCTTAACGGACTAAAAATAACAAAGCTGGGTGGACCAAAAAGGGCTAAAGGTTTTTCAACTCTAATCAAACGATTTTCTAACCTTAACCAGCTGCCTCTTTTCAGTGCTTACTTTTTGCATGGTGCTGTTTTGTCTACACAAAATAAAAGTTGGAGATGCAATGTAAGGCATGTATGAGCGAATGCATGTCCTATGGAATGACACACAAAAACTTCACACAGTCTTAACATCATCAAATGCATCTAGTATTATATTCCATCATGACTTTATTTATATTGTTCGAATCCAAAGTTAAAGAAAAGCTCTTGAGAAATATTAGAACTCTATTTTTATAGCCAAATATTAAAATGCTATTATTTCTTTTTCCCTCAAGGTTGAGTAGGGTCTTTTATTTATTTTGAGAGATTTTTTTTTGTGTATGCATTAATAATATTTGGCTCGAAAACATAGATTCTTCCATTACTCCAAAAATGAACTATTTAGAATGTTTTCAATGTTCAAAATCGCAAAGCCTAAGATGTTTGGTAAGGCCTTGCATCCCTTAGGATCAAGTGGCCTATTTATTCAAGGCCACCAGCAATTGTGCGCATGATCATGAATCACGCCTTAACTCCGTGGAAAGTAGTTGTTGCATCAAGCTGTATTTGCTTAATTTAAGCAGAAGCTTATGTGCCACTCTCAATAGGACTTCTTTTGTTGTAGTCCAAGTTGAAGGGGCTTTCCTCTTGGGCTTTTAAACCTTAGCACTATTGTCACCATCAGAAAGAGTTCTTTCACCTTGTTTACTTCCGATACCTCTTTCGAGTCTTTCGTTCTATGGCATTTTGATCATCTAAATCGAGTGATAATGGAATATACCTAAATGACTATAAAAAATTGAATTAGATGATGCATGAATAATGCACATCACAACCATAGCATTTATATATAAATAAAGGGCAATGGGAGCAAGAAAATTCCTAACCTTCACCCTTATAGCTCCCACACACGACTTGTGGTCAATAATCGCTTTCTATTCTTAGGACATAGTGGTTAGGCCCATAAACCAACGTGGATTTTGGACCGACGTCTCTCACATTTATTTAATGAATACAACAAACAAAATTTATTAAGGTATTTCCTAAAGGAATGAACTAAGGCCTATTACATGGGTTTTGGCTAGGTATATAAAGTATTGTGTTCTATAAGCAAGAATTGGTTGTTTCCTCCCATTTGCTTTGGGTCTAAGCAAAAAGTGATAATGAACTGTGCCTATTCTTTTGATATACCAAATGGTACTTGACTTATGGGTGATGTATATTAGTGGGAAATCCTAATACTCGAGTAAAGTGAAAAGACCACATCCCCTAATGTCACCTTAGGATTTTGGGTAGAATAGAGATTAAGAAGAGATATTATGCATGAATGAAAATTTATAAGTACATAAAAATAAACGCAATTAAAAATTAATGACATCATTAATAATTTGTGAATAATTGGACAACTTACGGAGTTAACTCTCTTAAACAAAATTTCCCCGCAGAGTTGCCAAGTTGAGGACGATGGTTTTTCTGCCATCTCATGGCTTTTCCAAAAGTCATTATAGAAAACCGAATCTAATGGGTTCAATTCATGTTAATTAATAAAATTGATTTTTACCAAACTCATTTAATTCTCAAAATATGGTTCCCTTACTTTGGTAAGGATTTTGTTTATTTTGGAGTCATCAACCCAATTAGGGAAAATTTTTTAATTAACCAATTCTTTGGAATCAATTAATTTGGTTTAAACCAAAGATGACTTCGAGAGTTGGGTACAAAAATAGAAAGGCATTAGGCACCTATTTTGCAGGTTTAAACTGGCCTTCTAGTCGTCAAAATATTCACAATTTATTAATACTTTGATTAATTAAAAATTGAGATGTAAAATATTTTTATGCAATTTTGTAGAACGTGTCAACCATACAAATTATCACAAACATAATATATATTAAGCATAAAATAAACAACCACAAAGAAGGAGGGAGGAGAAAAGAATTACAACCTATATTCTAAAATACAATTTACCCATTATCTCTTATAAATTCTCGATTCCCTTAAATTATTATAAATAGGCAGTAATACGGGATCTTTATCCTTTACAAACTACAATAAAAATATATTATAATCTCAAAGTACAAATCCGAAAAAGTAAATTATAATAAATATTTACAAAACCAACAATAATAAGGATCCTTATGGATCCGTTACGAATTTAAAAAAAATTACATTATGATTCCAAATCATAAATAACAAACATAAAAAATTACAAATATTTATAGAACCATAAATGAATAATCAAATTGATATACACACAATCACTCGATATGTTGAATAAAAATGTAAGTGTTAAGTAGAGACAAAACTAAGTTTAAATTTAGGGAGGAGCAAATATTTGAACAGGTGAGTAGGGATAGCAAAATGGTGAATATCTGTTGAAATTTGTTGAAGGTCTGGGAATTGAGCCATGATGAGGTAAGTCCTTTTCTTAAATTTTTTGAGAGCTAGATCAACATAAAATAAAGAGCAATAGAATAAAATGCACAAAATAAAAAGCAATAAAATAAAAGGCATAAAGTAATTATTAGGGGAGTTAGACCAATGTAAAATAAAAGCAATAAAATGAAGTGCACAAAATAAATAGCAATAAAATAAATGTTAGATATTAGTGTACTCATTCACATCAAAAATAAATTTTATGCCAAAGGCTTCAATCGCAGAATCTAGGTACAAATTCACATCTTTTAACTAAAAATTTAACATTAACAAAAGGATATATAAAAAAAATAAGGAACAATAAAATAAATGCTAAATGTAAGTGTACTCATCCAGATAAAAAATAAGTTTTATGTCAAATGCTTAACCCACTTCGATCTCGTAAGCTAGGTACAAATTCAAATCTTTAAACTAAAAATTTAACACTGAGGAAAAGATATATAAAAAAATAAACACCGTAAAATAAATGTTAGATGTTAGTGTACTCATCGGAATGAAAAATAAGTTTTATGGAAAAAGCTTAACCCACTTCGATCTCGGAAGCTAGGTACAAATTCAAATCTTTTAACTAAAAATTTAACACTAACAAAAAGATATATAAAAAAATAAAGAACAATAAAATAAATATTAGATGTTAGTGTACTTATCGGGATCAAAAATAAGTTTTATGGCAAAGGCTTAACCCTCTCTGATCTCAGAATCTATATACAAATTCACATCTGTTAACTAAAAAAACATGGTTTAATACAAAAGTAGAAAGGAAATAAATATTAGGAGTTTAGACATTCAATTTACCTTGTTTTGAACAACTTGTGATTTGCTTGAAAATGATAAAGAACACCTTATGAACTTGATTTTCGATAACGATCCGAATATTTTTTTTATTTAGTGTAGAGATTTGCATTGGGAGGGTTTGAGAAATGAAAATTCAAGAATTTTACTAAGCCACCAAAAGCTTCCTCTTCTCTCCAAAATTGGCAACTTCCACTCCTCTCACAGGGCCTCTATTTATAGCCAAATGGGAGGGTGTTGCCTTATTTGGGGCTTAAGTGGCATGTGGACCCTTAACGAGCCCTACAAGACCTACTTGTCGATCCCATGAATGGGTCGAGTCCATTTTTTATGAAATCAGTCTGGGTGACGCATGAAGCAATCCAGAACATTGGAACGCACCCCGGGGATGCCCAAGAAGCATTTTTGGGCCCCGTTTCATTCCAAAACCTAAATATGTGAAAATGACCCAATGAATCACATTTCTTAAACTTGGATGATCATATTCATCAGATGCATCGAGCTCATTTTATTACAAAAGGTTCTCGTCATAAAGTCATTTTACAAGAAAAAATTAAGCGTCTATAATCACAACACTTTGCTTTCAGATTGGAGACAGATCTTTGGAGATTTTGCGAAGGATTGGCTGCCATCATTTACAGTATTATTACAGCAAATATTATATGGATCCACTGATGTTGGTATCTATAGCATGTAATTGTGTCTTCATACATGCTCAGTGCCTCGGTGGTCATTAACAACACTTGGCAACATTGGCTTCATAAGTCTGTTCTAGACTCTTCTTGCTTCAGAGGAGGCTTGATTAGCTAGAGATTCTAATCTCACTTTTTTTTTTTTAATTAGGCTCATTTGTGCTTATGACATCCTAGACATTGAACATCATATTTCGATTATTAATCTATATTTATGAAAATGCCATATGTGATATGAATGTGTACATACATGCATTTGCAATAGATCTATGATAAATAATAGGCAATGATATGCCTAAACACGACTTTACACATAAGCATCCAATAAGAATGTGAATATCAAAATGCATAATCTGAATAATCTCTGTCCCTAAAAAGCTTGCACTCTGTCTTAGACACAGAGGATGGATATATGCTCTTTAAAGCCTTTTAGTACACCTATATATGGTGTTTATGAATGAGTTCACTCATATGAGAATAATGAGACTATCATGGAGAATTATGTATATTTTGGTGATTCGATTGATGAAGACTACCCTGATGTGTTATTAAGAGATTGTTAATCACAAAATATAAGTTAATTAAAGTGGAAAATGATTATGGAGAATAATTAGAAGAAAGTTAAGTATGCTCTAGTTACCACGATGAGAAGCTTGCACGTGAAGCACCTCAATTAGTATTTTGATTAAGTACTTAATAATTTGGTGTTAAATCATATAAGAAGTTTAGTTAAGGCCTAAATGAGATTAATTTAGTGTTAATGAAAGATTTTGGATTGGATTAACATAAAAGAAAGTTATGAAAACAAGTGCGGGTAAAAGCATGAATATGCATTATGTCAAGGATATAAAAGGGAATAAGGAGTCATGTGCTTTGTACATGACATGTTTGTATATATTAAACATAAGTGAGTGAAATAAATGAAAGAATAAAATCAAAAGAAAGGAGAGGAAGAAGATGTCAATGCCTAAGGAAGAAGAAGAAAGCATAAGGAATTGGAAATGCTGCCTAGTTTTCAAAGGATTTTTATTGGAAATCATCTAAGCTAATTCAATCTTCATTTATTTTATGTTATTTTCATTATTTGGAGGATTTTGTTTTACAATTTCAAAGTGGAAAAATTAAAAGGGAGATGGATTTTGACATTTATAAATGATATAAACTAGATTTAAGTTGTTAATTAGTTGTTATTAAGTGAATAACATATGAATTGAGCTTTAAAGTTGATTGAATTGAGAAAGTACTCAAAGTTAAGGATGGAGGTTGTGTCAGTTCAATACGATCGCGAAAATGATCATTTCTAAGAGAATAGCAAAATAGAGGCAGAGGATGGAGATTCTGTTAACTTTAGATGATCCTGGATATCATCATTTCAAAGAGAAATCATACTTGAGACTGAAGATTGATGTTTAGCCAACATGAGATGATCATGGAAATGTTCATTTCATTTTAAATTAATAAGCTTAATTGGTTAATTATGTATTCTAACAATGTTATTAAGTGTTAGTTTGGAAAGTATTAGTATTAAATTGAGATTTTCATACTTCCTTGGTTACGGAAGTTTAAGGAGCTTAAGCAATACTTATTATTCAGTCCAATCTTTGATGAGTTTTAATGTTAATTGATGAATAGTTCATTGAGTTGAGTGTTTGGATTATTAAGTGAGTATTGGAGAATACATGAAATTTTTCGGGAGTTCAAAATGCGAAGAGAAATAAAAATATTAAGCATGTAAGTCGTGGACAATAAGTGTTTAATTAAATGCCTAATGAGTATTGAGGTGCTTGTTTACTTATATAGGTAAAAGGGGTCCTAAAAGGAAGTGAGAGAGGAGACTCTTTCATGCCTTGATACCGCTGCATTATATACTATGAGTAAAAGCATCTAATATTTAATTATATATAAAGAACAAAGGCTTTTGACATTTGTTACGAAACCTATTGTATTTGATAACCTACAATGGTAAGAATATGTTTCTCATCTTGGAAAAGGCAAGTTAAGCAATAAGGTATGTACTATCTTGAGGCCAATTAGCCTAATAAATGATGGATGTTTACTTGTCATATCTGTTATGACAATACACATTATTACATATTTGATGTTCTACTTTGAAGAAGTGTGATGTGATATTAAAAGGGCGACAATTAAGCAAAAGGAATGTATTACTTTGTGGCTTGTGAGCCTAATCTGTGAGCGCAAATCTACTAATTCTGCATTTGAGATAAATAGAAGTTATGACTATCATTACCAACTCATAAATCTAATTTTATTTGGAGTTGCGTGTTCATAATCTGAATCTGAAGCTACATGCTCAAAACATCTTATTTGAAAGCTAGTTAGGTTAATCTAATATCTGATAATTGAAACCTAAAATCTATTACCTGATACTCGGGGCGAGTTTGGTTTGACAATCATAACCTAAATAATCTAACAATTATCTGCATCATACTTCTACAATATCTCTGTAGCATCAAATCTGTGATGCACTGTATTAATGTGATCTAATTCCTGTCAATGAAATGATGTGATATCTATACACTACTGCTGTGAATATTATGATGAATAGCTATTATTATCTTAAAATGGTTTATGTCAGGAATTGATGGCTCAAAGAGTTTGTGTTGCATTGAATATTGGAAGTGCACTATGTACTTTATTTGAGATGCTTATGATATTTTCAAATAATCATTTATGGTGGTTTTTGATCACTAAGTAACATCTCATATAAAATGCTAATTTGTTCTAGATTTTTCCTAGGAGTTAGTAGCAGCCAAATTTCCTTTTGCCCAGATAGATAGAAATGGAACCAAGGTCGGGATTAGTAGTGTCTGCATATGTCATGTTCTCATATTTGTGTATTTATTATGTTGGAGTTTGTACTCCTTATAGTCCACCATGCAATAAGGTTTTCATACACAAGATTTAGTCATGTGCATAATTATATATGACTGTATATGAAAAGTAAGAAATCTTCTGCTACTAATTTCTATGGCCCAATACATGGTGCCACTTATACCTCTATTAAAAGATCTGTACCACCATAGCACTATTTATCCTTAGATACATGGTGTTACATTTAATTTAAGTATCAAAGCATGATTTAGAGTCATACTAGGACATACATTTGCAAACTAAGCATATTATACATTGTCCACATGTTATTAAATGATGTCCTTTTGTGAAAAAGGGCATCTAGAGTCAATGACAATGGTGGTAGCCAGTGTCACTAAGGAGTGTAGAATCAACTGATCCCTATTTTGTAGAGCAGCAAATCATTCATATGAGTCATATATATACTATACGTACTCTATATTCTTGAACCAAAGAAAGAGAGGAGGTATGATAAACTGCAAATGTATAAAGCATTTGATTTTTTTTTTATACTACTAATACTGCTGAGACTAGGGCATGTGGGTTGTGCACCAGATAAGAGGTATGATTATGTTATTTCATTATTACAAGGAAATGTGTATGAGTGCTAGAAGGCAATCCCAAGTAGTGATGTATGTTCTTCAATACTTACATGGGATGATTTTTCTATAAGCATTTAAGAATGATTAAATTCCAGAAGTACATATTTATGATAAGAGCAAGAAGTACCAGAATTTGAAACAAAGGAACATGATAGTTGCATGATATAAAGTGAAATTTAATCAGTTGTTTTGATACACATAATTCGTGGTCTCTAATGAGACAAACAAATATTGACGATTTAATAAGGACTCAATCTTACCATAAGAAAGAAACTGACTATAGTTAATTTTAGAAGTTATTCTAAATAGAGATCTTCTATCATTAGAGTAGAGAACTAAGGAGAAATTATGTTCGTTGTGGAAGGCAACACATTGGTAAGTGTTGCAGGGTTACTATTGCATATGATATATGTGGGTCATTAGACCATATGATCAGAGACTGCCCTGAGGCACTTGAATTTTATGAGGTATGAAGGGGTAGAGTTAGTTCTGAGATATCTATGCAGAACACTAAAGCTAGGGATGTTGAATCAGTACCCCAGAGAGGTAAAGGTAGGGGTAAAGCTGGAGCAACCAACTATAGTAGTGTTCAATTAAAAGGACAAACTTCTAGTTAATAAGAATAAGCTAGAATGTCTATAATGACTATATAAGAAGCATGTGAGGCAAAAGAGGTTATTACTAGTAAGATACCGTTTTATGACCATGATGTATATGCATTAATAGATTTGAGCTCTACACAGTTGTTTACAACATTGAATTTTGCACCATAACCATAGCATGAACTTACACCAGTGAGCTGTGATTTTAAAGTGAATACACTATTAGAAGATAATGCAAAAGTTAATCAAGTTTATCGAGGTTGTTATATTTGTATAGGACATGTATTCCTAAAGGCAAATTTGACAATATCGCATCTATAAGAACTTGATGTGATTCTAGAAAGGGATTGGTTAGCAAAGCATAGAGCTATTGATAAATGCTACACTAGGGAAGTTATATTTGAATTACCAAATCGACCTAGAGTGATATCTCAGGGAGATAGACAAGCAGTCTTTTCATGTTTAATTTCTACAACTAGTGTATTTAAGATGATTAAGAGGGGCTGTAAGGCATATTTGGCTCATGTTGTTGACACTCAAGATACAAACAGGACATTACAAGATATTCTTGTTGAAAAATGAGTTTTTGAACTTATTTTCTAATGATAGACCAGGATTACCACCTGATAAAGAGAATAACTTCACCATTGAGTTGATTCCATGCACTGCTCCCATATTCGTCTCTTCCTATAGAAAGGCTCCTATTGAATTAAAGGAATTGAAAATATAATTACAAGAGCAATTAGATAAAGAGTTTATAAGACCAAGTGTATCATACTGGGGAGCACCAGTTTTATTTGTAAAAAAAGGAAGAAAGAAAGATGGTATTATGAGATTATGTATTGATTATAGGCAATTGAATAGGATGACAATTAAAAATGAGTATTCACTACCTAGGATTGATGATTGGATAGAATAATTTTAAGAAGCCCTAGTATTTTCAAAGTTAGACTTGAAATCGAACTATTATTAATTGGAAATGGCTGAAGCAGATATTCCAAAAAGTACATTTAGAACAAGGTATGTCATTTGGATTAACTAATGTACCACCAGCATTCATGACTTGACGAACAAAGTGTTCCAACCTTATTTGGATATATTTGTAATTGTATTTATGAATGATACTCTAATACACTCTAAGGGAGAAAAAGAACATGCTAAGGATTTAAGGATAGCCGAAGAACATACTAAGGAGAGTGTATTGAATTAAGAATTTGTTAAATTTTAAACAACTTTAAAATTCTAATGGTATTCAATTCAGACTCTTATAAAATTCATATGCATCTTATGGTATTCAATTCAAACTCTTATAAAATTCATACACATCTGATGGTATTCAATTATGACTTTTTAAAAGTCCGTACAAATTTGATAGTATTCAAAAAGTTTTTGATTTAGAATGATTTTATAAAATGATTGATTTCATTGGCTTTTAGAGTGTTACGTATGAATAAAAAAGTCATTCATAAATCTATCCTCCAACACAAAGATTTCAAAAATCTTTTAAAATCTAACAAACTCTTGATCCAATACACCCCTCAATAGAATGAAAATGGAGCATGTACCAGCGAATTTTAAACTAATTGTATACGTAACAGTTGAAATTTTACTATCCACATCTGTTCTAAACCTATTTAGATATCTATCTAAGAATTAATTTTCAAATTCACTTAAATATTTGCTACCTGTATCCATCCAAAAATCCACTGAAAGTATCTCTTAAACAAGTAAGGTATCTGCGAATCTTTAATTATCCAAATTTCAAACCTAACTAAATACACTTTATACTAATAATGCACAAGGTACCCACTGCCAAACCCATTTAATATAGCAATTAATGGGAGCGGGATGGCCGCTGACAACACAGGTCATTGGAAGCCTTTTAATGTCGGTGGCGATAAATTTTTAACGAAGAAAATAATGATTTTGGAGAAGATGATGCATTTTACTTTTTAATCCCTCATCATTTTTCAGTTTTTCATTTGGCTATAAAACATTTTAATTTATTCAATTAGATCCTAAAATTAATTTTGGTTAGATTATATAAAAATCATTATGATTCCATCAAAGTCAATAAAAATCTATTAAAAAAGCCACACCAGTTCCATAAAACTCTTTGTAAAATTCTAATGGAATTTGTCAAAATCTGAGGAAATCCTTCAATTCCGTCAAACTCAATAAGTCTTTGAAAATCTAACACAATCCTAATTCATTACACTCCCTAAGCATTTAAGGATAGTATCACTAGACATGAGCGAGAAATAACTTGATGCTCAGTTTGGTAAATATGAATTCTGGCTAGATTATGTAGTTTTCCTGGGACATATAGTATCAGGCTAAGGTATTGAAGTAGATTTGAGAAAAAAAAATTGAGGTCATATGAGATAAATTATCTAGTTCATGATTTAGAATTGGCAGCAGTAGTCTTTATAGCAAAAAAAAAAATGGTCCCACAACTTGTATGAGGAAAACATTCCAAATATTTTATCATTATAAGAGCCTAAAATATCTGCTTAGTCAAAAGGAATTGAATATGAGACAGAGGAGATGGCTTGAGCTTCTAAAAGACTATGATTGTACCATAGAATATTCTCCTTGAAAGGCTAATGTAGTGGCTGATGCATTAAGTAGGAAGTCCTATACTAGTATTACAAACATTCAAACATTTATATTGCCTAACTTGGTTCATCTAAGGGCAATGAACATTGAACTTGACATAAGACAAAGAGTACTTGTAGCAACTTTAAACGTAAGACCAATGCTACATGATAGAGTCAAAGAAGCTCAAATTAATGATCCTAAACTAAATGAAATAATTTAGAAAGTTAAATAGAACTAGAGCATGAATTTTCAACTATGTAATGGTACTTTGATGCTAGGATAAAGAATTTGTGTTCTTGAAGTAAATGATCTAAGGAAGGAAATTCTTGAGGAGGCTCATATGCACTCTAAGTTATGCATCCTAGAACCACTATGATATACCCCACACTAAGGAAACAATTTTGGTGACAAAGGATGAACAAGGTTGTGGCTAAATTTGTCTCAAAGTGATTGACATGTCAACATATCAAAATTGAACATAAGGAACTTGTTAGTAAACTTCACCCATTGTCAATACTTGTATGACATTGAGAAAGAATTACTAAGGATTTTGTTATAGTTTGCCTAGTACTCTAGCAGGAAATGATGCTTTATGGGTTATAATTGATAAATTTACTAAATTAGCTTATTTTCGACCCCTCAAATGGGGTAGTTCATTGGGAAAAGTTAGCCCAAAGATGTATAAATGATATTGTTAAACTTCATGGGTGCCAATATCAACTATTTTTTATAGAGATCCACGGTTTACTTCTAGATTTTGAATTAGTTTAATGAATGCTTTGGACACCAACTTGAATTTTAGTATAACATTACATCTTCAGACAGATAGAAAATCTAAAAGAACTACTCAAATTGTTGAGGAGATGTTAAAGACTTGTATACTTGAATTCCAAGGATCATCAACACATTGCTGTGATAGAATTTACTTATAATAATCAACAATACAATGGTATTGGCATGGCACGGTATGAGGCATTATATGGTAGAAAGTGCATAAGTCCCTTATATTAGGATGAAGAACGTATTAGAATATTTGAAGGACTTGAGATAATACATAAAACTATGGATAAAGTTAAAATAAGCAGAAGTAAGCTTAAAGCAGCCTATGATAGATAAAGAGTTATATGCAAATCTGTAACGCCCCCTTTCTGACCCTGCAAGGCCAGACAAGAGATGTCACATTCTGTGCCAGAGGCACGTACTAGCTTGCTTATTAGTGCAGATCTAGTATTTATTGTTTAAAAGAAAAAAAATAGCGAAGTCTTGTAACCCATAACTTGCTTTACACATTAAAAATATAAAATTCAGGAAAATTTAAATCTTTTAAAGCAACAGTGGCAACCCATCAAATAGTTCTAATAATAGTTTAGGTAATTCCTAGAGAAAACAACAAGAATGTCCTTTAAAAATACCATTTAAGAAATGATTACCTATTAATAAACATTCCAAAGTAATAATGAAATTCTCAAAACCCTTTATAATATTTAATGTTCCATTATAATAAAATGAATTCTCAAAAGAACCATTCTCAAATCCAACTTTTATAACTCCAAAAATGTCAAAAGTTCAATCTCAAAGTGAGAGTCCACGTCTATGTGGAACAAATCAAAACCCTTACAGATTTCAAGAAATAAATTAAATGTACTGAAATAAATAAGTTCCAAGCCCCACATAACAAATCAATACTCTCTTATTCCAAATCTAACACATGCCATAAGTTTAAATTTTAAACTCACACTCTAGTCTGGAGGTAGAAGATCTTCTCTTTGGACACAGGTACTCGAGATCCACAGCTAACAAACTTCAACCTACATGAGTTAAAAACATCGCGCTGAGTATAAAACTCAGTGGTACTCAATAATATATATGCATCCACACAGCATAGAAGTATGGTCCATTAAAACCATACACAATATCGAAATGTCATGTACCACAACAAGTCACATTCCCATACTATATCTCCATGCGAACACTTATAGTATAAACACATCCAAGTTTGCGTCTCAAGAACCCACTTCAATCGGTATGTATAAATAATAGCTTGTCTCTCTAGCAATTCATATATAAGTATTTCCACATTACTTGTAGTTAAATAATCACATAACAATGTTAATTCACACATGTGATAACATCTAGTTCATGAAGGTAATTCAAGTATTCCCATCATATATTCATAATAAAGATCATACAATAGAAGAACCTATCACTTTATCTGAGAATCTATCTATAGTATACACATACATGTTACATTTTTATGACAGTATCTTGCATAATAGATAATCATATTAATAACCCAGTAAATAACTTGCACAGTAAGTAATCATATACGAACAGTTTGTAGGTAACTTGACTTACAAGTAATTAACCAATACAGTTGTGCTAACCATATCATATTCATTAGTCCAGATATTTGGGCCTTAACAGTGACTCAGATAAAACAAAAGCAGAACAGGTGACAGTACAGTGTCTGATAATCGTCAGACTAATACTGGCTAGTTAGCCTTTTAACAGTAGACTTATAAAGCCTTTCAGGTACAGAGTCAGTAGAGTGCGTCCACTTGTCTTGAAGACACCCACGTATCTAGCATATGATCATAGTGCAATCCAAATCGGAATTCATAGCACGCCTTATTTTCAGAAACAGATAACCATATTCTAGCAACTATTCAACTAAGACCACAGTAAGAGCCCATTAATTCTTTTTAGGTCAATCCAGTTTAAATCAACTTCCAATTAACATCCACAACCCAAATGTCAAGCAATACATATAACAAGTAAGCGTATCTGATTGCAACCTGCTCATTAATCATAGAAGCTCATAAGCTTCTTATAAATCCAAAACATCCATGCTCATACATTTTCACAAGTATTAATAATCTTATATTTGTAACATATATTGCTCAAGTAATTCAATTGAGATCGCAAAACAACGCACAAACATCTTAGCCCAAAGTTAATCATGATGTCAAGTAGTAAGCGTACCTGGTGCATAGCATTAAGCTTTCCAAAGCATAATACCAAATTAGTATTACTAAGTCATAAGTACATGCTCAATTCATGGCAGTACATAGGTCGAGCAAGTCAACATCATAATAACAAAATTGTAGGATAACATCTATCCACACATTATATTATGCAACCAAGCATCATATCATACATCAAGTATAGGTCATGCAATCTATAAAAAAAATCAAGTCAAACACAGGTAGGAACTTGGTTCGACGATCCTAAAACACTAGGGTACATGCTCCCTTACTAAGCTGGTCATACATTTATCTCAAACTATTATATAGTCACACGTTGGTTCATTCAATTGCAAATTCATACAACATTTATGCTTAAATCCCCAATTAAGCTTCATCACTCAATTATTGTCCCTAATCATCCCGATTTAACTCAATACATGTATATTTATCTAACTAGTCACCGTAAAACAAGGTATTTCAACTTATAACATATGGAAGACTAATCAATCCGACGTTAGCTAAGTTCATTCCAACATGTATTCATGCAACGCATAGCATTAGACTTTAATAGACCAATAGAATAATCTAATCATCAAGTCATAACCAATTAACCAAATTCCCCAATTTGATTTCACAATCCAATACTAAACCTTAGTCAACTCAATTACCACATTCAAACTTTCACTTAAGCCTTAGATCATATAACAAGTATAATTAAGTAGTAATTCTAAACTAAGTTCAAGTAATAATGATACATACTTTATTTGCTTCTCTTTAATGTCTCTATTAGATTTTAGAAAGGAAAACCACATCAAAAATATATTATGTATGCATTTAGAGTGTTTAGGCAACATTAGAAGGTCAAAAACACAAAGTAGCATAGTGAGAGTCAGAAGAGTCCACTGCCAGGCCGTCTTCTCTGCCGTGGTCATGTCAGCAGGCCACGTCTCACAAGTCAGAAGACTACACGGCCTGGGCGCATCAGGCAACACAGCCGTGTAATCAGTGTTTTCCAGTTACGAGATTTCACTCTTTTAAAGCCTCCAAACATGTCAAATCAATTCGTCCTCATAAGAATCAAAGATTAATAAAAAAAAACTACATTCAAGTATACCAAATAAGAGGAAAAGAGCTCAAAGAAAACTAATGTGACATTAATAACACTAACTTCAATTAATACAACCAATTTCATAAAATCCCCCAAAATATACTCATGATCACAAAAACACAAACATCACTCAAAGAAATCAAAGTAGGCATATACTTGTAGAGCACTAACCTCAAACCGCACAATAGCAAATCAAACTTTGCAATTATGCCTTCCCTTTGCACTTATCGACCTTAGAAGGTTCACCCTTCTTTATGGGCATGAAAAGCAAAAATAAAACATAGACATCAACAATTAGGGATTTGAAATCTCTCAACAATAATGACTCCAATAACATAATCAAATTAGAGAACAACATACGGATTGCAAAACAGAAACTTACCTTGATTACGGAATGCCTTCTGTGATCACAGCCTAATAGCACCTTAATCTTCTAACTTTAATCACTATTCTAATGTTACTAACTCCCAATTTTCATATGATTGTAGATTCCAATGGTCAAAATCACAGGAATAGAAGAAGACCTGTCTATCTCTTTTTTTTTTTTCCTCTCTTATGCGTGTGTGTGTGTGAAGAGAGCGACACTCTCTTTTAAAAAGAGGGTGTTGGCCACTCTTTTTAATTTTAGCTTAAAATATATATTTTCTTTTTTTTCCCTTTCTTTTTAAAAAAAGAACACAAAATGGCCCATAGTTAAATAAGCCCACCTGTTTTAAAATCCATTTAATAAAATACCCATAAATGAAATACCATTGATACAATTAAAACTATACTTTAACAAATAATTCCTTAAATAATCAAAGAGTAACAATAATAATCAATAAATTTTATTTGAAAATCAAATCCCAATGATTGACAACAAATACCAAATTAATTATTTTAATGCCCAAATCAAATCAATTTAGGAAAAATATTTTTAAATCAATTTAACATCATTCTCTCTCTCAATTCCAAATATCTAGTTGTAATTAGAACCATATCACATCAAATTCCATAAATAGGCTTCCTAAGGCACAACTTCCCAATTTGCAATCTAGACTCCATTAATGAACAAATAATCAAACACATAACATGTAATCCATGAATCACAATCTAGACAAAATAATTATGAAAATAACCTATCTGAATTGAAATTCATACCAATACGCCAATTTGGTACCAATTAGCAATCTAGTAGTCATTATTCATAATTCCATAAATCAGGGCGTTACAAAATCAACAGAGAAGAGAAATGGAATATCAAGTCGACGAGAAAGTTTTTCCCAGAGTATTGTTATGGAAACAAGTCATTAGGTTTAGTGAACAGGGCAAATTGAGCCCTAGATACATTGGCCCTTATGAAATTCTTGAAAGAAGTAGCCCCTTAGCATATAAATTAGCATTGCCTCCAGAGCTTGCTCTAATCCATGATGTATTGCTTGTGAGCACACTTAGAAAGTATCAATCATACACATCACATGTGCTATAAATTCAAGATATTCGAGTGTTTGATAATTTGAGTTATGATGAAAAACCAATTATGGTTATTGATTATCAAGCTAGACAGTTAAGAAACAAGGAGTTACCATCGGTAAAAGTTCTTTGGAAAAACAAATCTGAAAAGAAAACTATATGGAAAAAAGAGAAAAACATGTGATACAGAATTACCCCCATTTATTTCCTTAGTCAGGTAAAAATTTTGAGGATGAAATTTCTTAAGGGGGAAGAATTATAACATTCGTGACCTAAAACATAATATTATGATCATAAATCTATATTTATGAACATGGCATATATGACATGAATGTGTATACACATGCATTGCAATCTATATGTGATAAATAATAAGCAATGATATGCCTAAATATGACTTTGCATATAAGCATCCGATAAGAATGCAAATATGAGAATGCATAATCTCAATAGGCTCTGAACCTGAAAAGCTTAGCACTCTATCTTAGACATAAAGGGTGCATATATGCTTTATAAAAAGTCTTTCAATACACCTATATATGGTGTTTATAAATGAGTTGACCCAAGTAAGAATAATGAGACTATTATGGAATTAAGTCTATTTTGGTGATTAGATTGATGAAGACTACCTTAATGTGTTAGAAAGAGATTGTTAATAACAAAATTATAAATTAATTAAAGTAGAAAATGATTATGGAGAATATTAGAAGAAAGTTAAGCGTACTCTAGTTACAGCAATGAGAAGCTAGCACGTGAAACACCTCAATTAGTGTTTTGATTAAGTACTTAATAATTTTGTGTTCAATCAGCCAAGATGCTTAATTAAGGACTAAATGAGATTAATTAAGTGTTAATGGAGAATTATGGATTAGATTAACTTAAAAGCAAGTTATGAAAACAAGTGTGGGTAAAAGCATGAAAATGCATTATGTAAAGGATTTAAAAGGGAATAAGGAGTCATGTGCTTTTGCACACGACATGTTTGTATATGTTAAACATAAGTGAATGAAAGAACTAAAAGAAAAAAAACAAAAGAAAGGAGAGGAAGAACAGGCTAACGCCTAAGGAAGAAGAAGGAGAAGAAGAAAGCTTAAGGAATTGGAAGTCCTACTTGATTTTCAAAGGACTTTTGTTGGAAATCATTTAAGGTAACTAAATCTTCATTTAGTTTATGTTATTTTCATTATTTGGAGAATTTTGGGTTAGGGTTTTGAAGTAGAAAAATTAAATGGGAGATAGATTTTAACATTAATAAATGATATAAACGCGATTTAAGTTGTTAATTAGTTGTTATTTAGAGAATAACATATGAATTGAGCTTCAAAGTTGATTGAATTGAGAAAGTCATACTCAAGGTTAAGGATGGAGGTCCTATCAGTTCAAAATGATTGCAAAAATGATCATTTCAAAGGGAATATCATACCAAAGGCTGAGGATGGATATTCTATCAACTTAAGATGATCCTGGACACAATCATTTCAAAGAGAAAATCATACCTGAGGTTGAGGATGGAGGTTTGGCCAACATGAGATGATCATGAAAATGATCATTTCTTTCTAACTTAAGAAGTTTAATTGGTTAATTAAGCATTCTAATAATGTTAATAAGTGTTAGTTTGGAAAGTATTATGATTAAATTGAGATTTCAATACTTCTATGGCTACGAAAGTTTAACGAGCTTAATAAATATTTATTATTTGGTTTAATCTCTTATGAGTTTTAATGATGTTAATTGATGAATTGTTGATAGAGTAGAGGTGTTCCGATTACTAAGTGAGTGTTGGAGAATACATGGAATTTTTCGGGAGTTCAAAATGCAAAGAGAAATAAAAATATTAAGTACTTAAGTCATGCATACTAAGTATTGAGGTGCTTGCTTACTCTTATACGTAAAAGGGGTCCTAGAAGGAAATGAAGGAGGAGACTCTTTGGGCCTTAATGCTGCAACGTTAGAAACTGTGAGTAAAAGCATCTAATATTTAATTATATATAAAGACAAACACTTTTAAAATTTGTTATGGCACCTACTGTATTTGATATCCTGCAATGATAAGAATATGATTCTCATTCTAGAAAAAGGCAAGCTAAGGAAAAAGGATGTGATGGATGTTTACTTATGATATCTATTATGACAATACATTGCATTACGTATTTGATGTTCCAATTTGAAAAGGAGTGTGATGTGATACTAAAAGGGTGACAATTAAGTAAAAGGCATGTATTACTTTGAGGCCTATGAGCCTAATCTGTGAGTGCAACTCTCTTAATTCTGCATCTGAGATAAATGAAATTTATGACTGTCATTACTAACTCATACATCTAATCTGTCTCTTGAGCTATATGCTTATAATCTGAATCTAGAGTTGCATGCTCAAAATATTTGATCTGAAACCTAGCTAGCTAATTTTGATATCTGGTATCTAAAATCTATCATTTAATATCCAGGGCAAGTTTGGTTTGATAGGTCATAACATAAATAATCTGACAATTATCTGCATTATACTTCTGCTCTATCTCTGTAACATCATATCGATGTTGCATTGTATGAATGTGACCTAATTCCTGTCAACAAAAATGATGTGATATCTATACACTATTGCTATGAATAATTTGATGAATAGCTATTATTATCTGAAAATGGTTGATGTTGGCATTGATGGCTTAAGGAGTTTGAGTTGCATGGAATATTGGGAGTGCACTATGTACTTTATTTAATATGCTTATGATATTTTCAAATAATCATTTATGATGGTTTTTTCTCATTGAATAGCATCTCATACAAAATGCTAACGTTTTCCAAATTTTGGCTAGGAGGCAATAACAGCCAGTTTTCCTTCTATCCAGATAGACAAAAATGGAACCAGGGTCAAGATCAGTTGCGTCTGCATATGTCATCTCCTTAGATTTGTATATTTGTTATGTTAGAGTTTATACTCCTTATAGTCCACCATGTAATAAGATTTTCATGCGTAAGATTTAGCCTTGTGTATAATCACATATGGTTGTATGTGAAAAGTAAGAAATTTTCTAATATTGATTTCTATGGCCCAATATATAGTGTGACTTATACCTCTATTAAAAGATTTATGATATATTATGTATCACCTTTGCACTATTTATCCTTAGATACATGTTGTTATGGTGTTACAAAGCTACTATCCCTCTCCTTGGTAGAGCTAATACTCTTGGGTCTATGTAGTAACACTATTGGCTACATGCTTATACTGAGAGGGGACCAAATATGAGTGCCATAACCATACCAAGTGTCTATTTCTTATCGAAGCTAAGCAGATTTTTGCATTATCTTTTGCTTTTCAATTTGTGAATACTCAAATTTTGAGGCTCAAAAGGCCATTTTTGAGAATTCTCCGGAACGAGAAAAACTAGAAGGTCTGTCGGCCGCAGCGGTGGCAACCGCCCTTAACGGCGGCGTTAGCCGCTGCGGTGATAGCCGCTGCGGCGATAGCCGCTATCACCGGCGGCGACAGCGGCTGCGGTCGTCCTTGAATACTCAATTTTTTAGGCTCAAAAAGCCTATTTTCCCGGACTGCAAACAGCCCGGCCGGACCAAAGGCCATTTTGGAAATTCATCGAAAGTATGCCAATATGGTACTTGAAACGTCCGA
>CANUEP010043592.1:0-115280 GCA_947857235.1 Jatropha podagrica | reverse complement strand
AGACCTGTGTGCCTACTAAAACCATATCATTGTGCTGAAGAATTTTGCTTGTGGATTTCTACAATCATACACGGAATTGTTAGGTGCCTGAGCAGATGTAGTTATCCATGGAGAATTTGTTGATATAAGAAAACTTAGGATATGTGATGAGAAAACCTTTCTTACATAAAGAAAAAAGCTTAACCCAACAAAAAAAAAAAAGGCATGGAAACGGTAAAAACCTTGCACAGAGAAAAATAAAATACAATATTGCTCAATGACAACAAATATTAAGTTTCCCACAACTAAAGATGGGCAGCAACACCTACGGGAAGGAATACATGCTACATCTTCAAGACATATAGCCAATATGATATTGGTGGGCGGGGGATAGTGAACTCCATCTTGGCATTTGACACCTACATTGTAGGTTGATAACCAGCACAAAACTAGTCAGACATCCGTGTCATGTATCCAAAGGAAAAAGGCTTCAAAGAGAACAGAAAGCAACTTTGGAAAATAAGTATGCATAGTGGCTGATAATAATTCTAGTTGTTGTCCACTAGTAAATTCAAGAATTACTTCAAAGGTGCTACCAAAAAGTTAAAATAAAAACTACTTAGGCACTATACGACGCTTGTATCCCATGGTTACAAAGAATCTCACTCTCTAATCATCAAAATTTCCACACCTCTCTTTAAATCCATGACAAGTGCGATTCAAAAGCTTTGGTTGACAATCTCTCTCCTTTTTTTATTTTTTTTTTTTTGTAATCAGATGTTCTTTACTGATGCTACTTTAAAGACTGTACTGGCCAAATCTAATTAGAAAGAAATAATAGTATACTAGTGTAACCTGACACTGTAACAGATCCAATACACCCTTTAAAACCAACAAAAACATAGATAGAATCAGATGGAAGCTTACTGCAATTGTTACTTCCATTCACCTACTCAGTTATCAACATTACATTTGCCAATCCAATAGTCAGATCCATCTAGCAGGCAAATTTAAAATATCTGGTGCCTCTATCTTACATTCATGGCTAGTCATAAAGTCACAATCAAGTTCTTTAGTTGATATCAGATGAAATTGCGTTTGAGAAAGGTTACAAACTCATCTGGCATAAATGTACTCAATCCGCTAGATTTCTAGACTCACAGGAAAGTATATGAGAAAATTAACTCAACCATTTAGCCTATGACCCATCAAATGATAGGGGGGAAAATTTAAAACTATCCTAGAAAGAATATTTAAATTGGCTCTGTATACATGACAACCTAATAAGCGCCAGCCCAGAGCTGGAAAAATGCAAGACATACAACAAAACTAGAAGCATTCATTCATTATAAGCATTATTTCCAAACACAGAATTTTCATTCATTGAAAGCAATTAATCAATAGATTACCAAACACACCCAGGTAGACAGCAGCAAAGAACAAGAGCATCAAACAATTAAAAGGAAAGCAATCAACTCACGTGTTTTTGATGGATAAAACTTCTTCCATTTGCTTTCCTTTCACCCATTCAGTAGCTGAATATAGAAAAAAAAGACGATATATTATAATTAGTTCCCCTGAATAAATCAAATTCATGCTACCCATAACCCAAATCGGAAACTCAAATTTCTGTTCCTAATTTTATTTGTATCGCTAAATTAATACATTACCTAACAATTAAACAACTCTTCGGTGATTACAATTGATTTTTCCGTCAATTTTCATTCCCTCCCTGATTTCTAGCCAACCAAAAATCCCCTTCAATAAAACCAAGCTTAAGAACATACCAACAGAAGAGGAGGCAATAGCAGAGCCACAACCAAAAGTCTTAAAGCGAGCATCAACAATCTCTCCAGTCTTCTCATCAACCTTAATCTGCAGCTTCATCACATCTCCACAGGCTGGTGCACCGACAAGCCCCGTTCCGACCGTCGGGTCATTCTTGTCGAAGGACCCGACGTTGCGTGGGTTATTGAAGTGGTCGATGACGTTCTCGTGGTAGAAACGCGGCAGGATTTGAGCGGGCTGCGGCGGCAACTGCCCGAGCAGTCTCTTCGACACGAGCCTCAGCATTGTCGCGTTGGTTTGCGAAAAGTCGGTTGGATTTCAAGCCAGTCCGATTAACGTTTTCGATTTTCTTTTATGTAAGGAATCTGTAAAGAAAACGGGCAAGAGGGAAAATTTGGGGATTTGTAGGGTTTGGGTATAATGGCGGTGAAACAAAGGACACGTGGAGGGTGAAGATGGTTCAGGATTCTATGGATTTTTGAATTCGTGGTGGGAGTGAAGTGACGTGTGTAAAACATATGTGCCTCTTTCCTGAAATGCTGGATGAGATCGAGGATTATCCGATCATCATTTTCATTATTTTCAGCAACAATGGGCTGGACTGGGCTTGATTGTCATTTGCCTGATTCGATGTATTCCAATCAAAATAAGCCCATTAAAAGAAAAGGAACAGTGGGCATCTTGATAAGAGGCCTGCAGGAGCATTCTAGGACCAGGCTTAAATTTTCCTTCGAAGATTTAATCATATTATTACGTTATGGTGTTGCTCTTATTATTTTTTTATAATTAAATATCAAAATATACTTAGAGGTCTAAAAAAGCTTTTAAATTTTTAATTATAATAACTTTTAATAGATTTTTATAATCTAATCGGTATAGCAATTATTATAATCAAATCAAGTGATTGAGAACTCATATACTAACCACTAATTAACTTTTAATTGTTTAACAAACCCACGCTAATTTGTAATTAGAACATTTTTAGGCATGATTTTGATGACAAAATGCATTTTTTTCGTATACAACGAACATGACAATTTTCATAATTGAATAATGAAATTCAACCTCTACAATATATTATCAAACCGACTTTCGTTTGTTACATCACACATTGCAATAGAGTAATATATAGTTGACCTTCATCTACTCTTATATTAATCACTAACCATACCTCATCTTGCAATAAGACAAATACCTTTTGTCTCATGCTAAATTTACAAAATTAATTTTAAAATTTATCTATTAACATGAAGAAATTATTTAAAATTTATCTAGTACAACTAATTTTATATATAAAAAATATAAGATAAGTATTGAATTATTATCTCGAAAAGTGTATGAGATATTCGACTTATACGAGATTAGAGATATGAGAGGCTTATTCGGTAAAATTAACTACTTTGATAGTTGTTAACCGTATTTAATTGTTAGTTATTTGAACAGCTTTTCATGAAAAGCTAAAATTTAAATATCATATGAGTTAACTTTTCACAAATCACAATTTTAACCTCTAAAAATTAATTTATATTATCATGTGTGAAAAAACAGTAACAAAACAAGCCTCATAGTGATAAAAGAAGGAAACTTTGTGAGATATGCTTTGAATCAATTCTCCAAAGTAATGCATCAAATAGTGAGTTACACCACCCAATAAGCTATTTTTGGACCGTCAAAGGGTGCATTCTTTTTTGTTGATGACTACTTTTTTGAGTAAGGATAATACAATTTTCCGACATTACATAAAGCTACCATAAATATGATGTATAGAACACATGAAAAACAATCAAAAAGTATACATACGCCTTTAATCAACAATTCTTTTTGGCATTGGAAAGGAAGAATCAAGGGAAACAAAACATGATCCCTCTGCGAGGGAAGACAGGTGTGTTTGGATAGTTAGTGCAAGAAAAAAGGAAAAGTAGCATGTCCTTGGCGCATAGAATTGCTCTTTATTTTTTCTTTTTTTGTATCTCTTTCAAAGGTCCACTGCCCTATCACTTCAATTTCAAAAGCTCCCATAACGTTTGGTGATGGAAACTTATTGTAAATTTGGTGGCTCGACAGTTCTTTTCTGTGATTTGTTTGTATGCTCAGTGGAACTAATTTGACTGTCCTCAATCAAAAGAAGGTGGAAGAAGACAAATTAATTACAGTCCATTCAAAATTTTGCGATGCTTAACTTAATGTCCTTAACGCATGCATATAGGGCACCAACGTACCATTTCTATGAGTCAGTCATATGAACTACCTCTAGCTTGTTGAGCTTCATTTTGCAATAATCTTTTTTTTAATTTCTTATACATAAAAAAAAAAAAGAAGGAAATTTTCTTTCAAGCAGGAAATAAAGAACTAGCTGCTTTTTATCTTTGATGATGGCAAACCAGGGTTGTGTAGGGATATCAATTATTAGAACATTATAAAAAAAGAGTGGGGTTCCACAAGGAAGGAAAGGATATAACCTAACCAATTGACCTAACACACCATCCACTGGCTAGCCATAGCCTCGTCCCACCATATCTAAAAGCAGCAGCACCCTTCCTTCCAAACACAAAGATGGCCATGGCATGCTCTATCTATCTATAGTCCTGCACATTATATGTTTTTGGAAATAACACGTTTCTTACTGGTTTGTGCAATTTGTATCTACAAATGCATGCATGCAAGCAATCCACTAAGAAAAATAAAGGAAGTTATCAAGAAAGAAATTATTCTAATTGAATTTTTAATTGAATAATGTGTAATTTATCCTATAAACTCAAAAATAATGTGCAATTTACCTAAAAATAGACTTTTTTTATACAATTTGCACCCAAATAAAAAATCTAAACAATATTAAATATTTTTTCATTAATAATTTATTAGTTAAAAATATTAAAAATTATTGATTTGTTTTATTTTTTATAATTTCAAAAGAATAAATTATGCAAAAAGTTAAATTTTAGATAATTTATGATGCCTTTAAATGTAGGGAACAAAAGAAATATTATAAGCCACTCTTATAGTTCGTTGAATCATAAGATTACAGGTTACATCATTAGCAATTTATAAGCAATAAATAATTAGGTGGCAAAAAGGACAGTGACATATAGAGTTTCATATGTGCAAGACACGAAATTATTTATAAAATTAATTATATGTTAGAGTCAAACCAAATATATATATATATATAAAAAATTTAATATTTGGTCACCGTTAATAAAATAAAATTGAAAATTAGGCCTTAGAAGCTAAATGATCACCGTTAGACGAATAGGAAACAATAATTGTGAGTCGGTCCACTATCTAATCAGCCTTTATTCGTGCATCATTCATGAACCGAACCAGCCAAGTAGACGTACTGCTCTTTTTTTTTTTTTTTTTTTTACACACACATAATATGTATATATTCCATTATTGAAATAATTCTGTATAAATAAAAAGGAGTTCCAAACCTTTTTTTTTTTTTTTTTTTTTTTTTTGTGAATGCACATGCAACCTTGTAATATAAAAAAAGCAATGCAGAAAAAAAAAAAAAAAAAAGGATATTGTTTCTTAGTGAACCTTAGCTGTCCGGTAATGCAAATTCAGTAGGTAGGTTTTCCACTTTTTTTAGAAATTAATATTTTTATTAATTTTTTATTATCTCCATTGGCTAAACCTTATTCACATGATAGTATTCTTTTTTGGGTAAATTTATAATATATTATTTAATTCACTTACGAATAATCAATCGGATTTGATTTGTTTTTATTAAACTACAGTTTCTCTACATCAAAAACTCTTTAATTATATGAATATTTATTTTCTGAGAAATAAAAAATAAATAAAACCTTAACTTTGCAAAAAGTGTTTAATTAAAAAAAAAAAAAAATCTTATACGTTTGCGTCTAAAATTTTATATGTGATGCGGAATGTCGATATCCATCTTCAACAATGTTTTGATGGAAAGATTAGATACGTTCCTTGGTAGGCAACTGAGAATGGTGGATTGTGATATTCGAATATTAGTAATGTCTGAGCTGTGAGAATGGTAATGGCGGAAAGCTTAGCCAATATCGCTGAGCAGAGGTTGTGGCGTCAGGAGAAGAATTTGTTAATCTGTTGATTTAAATCAAATTAATAATTTTATAAATAATGTCAAAAGGTGATAAAAAGAGTTTCGCTCGCAACATCAAATTAAAATAAGGAAAAAGTCTAATTATTAAATAATTATTTGATTATCAAATTCTAATTACCGACGATAGCAGGTTACCTATTTTTTTAATTCTCAAGTGGTAAAATAAAATAGTAAAAATCTCTTTTTTTTTAAATTAGTGATATTAAATATGAAGGCATCGCTCTGCGCGTGCGGATTTCCTTTCTGTCGATAATTGATGGGACCCATTTTGCAACTTCTACGGCTTTGGACCCACTTAGAAATGGTCATTGGAAAGTGACAAAAATATTACATTCCACTTGATAATACCATTGATTGTAATTAATTTAATTTTGTCCAGATGGAAGTCAGCCTCTTTTTATTATTTAACGTACGATATACCATTTTGATAGGGAAACTTTCATTATTTTATAATATTTCATTTGGCAATTTTGTTTAGGAAAAAAAAATTCTATTAACCTGTGAATCAATTTTAAAAAAAAAATTCCTTGTGACGAAGGAAATTCGAATAATAGAATTTTCCACCTCCTTTAAAAAAAAAAAAAAAAAGTTAATCAATGCCATGTGACAGCTGTAAGATAAATCTTGATTTCAAATTATATGTATTACGTTTTCATAATAATTTTAAATAATAATATCAAGCAAATCTAAACATATGTAAACTAATGATTGATTAATAAGTAATGATTGATACAAAATGATTTCGCAATTATAGTCTTTAAAATTGACAAATTGGTGGCTAATTCTTTTATTAAAGAAAAATACTAAAATAGCCATAAACTAATTATAGATTTGCTTTTATGTCCAACTTACTTATAATTATAACAGAAAATGTTGATTTTCCGGATTTTGATTATCAATTTTAGTTATATTGATAAATAAATAAATGTTAATGGACATGGAAAGTCCACTTCAGAACAAACCCAGAAAGGGTAGGGTTATGGACTTCCACTAGTGAGTAGCCAGGATATGCCAGAATCAATTAAAGCCCTTTTTTTATCAATAAAGATCCATTCAGCTTTCCGGCAAAGTTTTTTAAGGTATCAAGAAAAAACACTTAATCTCGTAATCTGAAACTCTAATGCTTACCACTTAAGCCACATCTTTATTTTCAGTAGAAAAGCATAATTGAAACGTGCATGAGTGCATTAGCAGATTTGCATGGATTCTTCTGAATATGAAAAAACTACAAGAAACCCTTTGTTCCATCTTTTTTTTCTGGATTTTGATTTTCCTTTTCTTCTTTCATCTATTAAAGAAAAATTAGTGGAACCAATAAGGGTTGAATTAATAAATATAACTCAGATCTCTTAAATAAGAAATCAAATATTTATTTCGTTAAGGAGTCTAATGCTGAGAAGGGTAATTTGGATAGAGCCGGTGGTGGTTAATTTTTGGGCTGTAACCCTAATTTTTTAAGCAATATGTGAGTACTAGCAATAGTAATGCGAATTGCGATATGCTCTTAGCCTTTTTTATTTCGTTTATTATTTATTGATTGAAGCACTATAAGGGTAATTTGGACATATCAAGTCGACAAAACTAGTCTTAAAAATTGGTGCGTTTGTAGTGCTTTCGTTGTTAAAGTAGAAAGGTGATAGTTGCATCACTGTATTTGTCTTTCCTCAGCCTTTCTTAATCAAAATTAAGTCCTTTTCCTCTTGCAAGAGGCAAGGCAGTGAGTTACGAGTATTCATGCTTGTCTTTAGGGATAAGCATTTCGTTCAGCAAATTTAATTCCAAATACTCAATCTATTTGTCTCCTTTACATGGAAGTTAACATTTTTGAATTCAGTAAAACTATGGATATTCAGGTGTAGTACAGTGGAAGGTCCTGTGCCATTGCATGAGCTGAACATTGATAAAAAGAATTTAGCAAGTAAGATTCATTATGGTAATTGAGTCAATAAAAAATGACTGGATCAAATATATATATGTTGGTCTACGAGTGAGTTTGAACTTTGGCTGTGTATATTTATATATGTTCTTACATTTTTTCTCATTTAACTTTTCAGTAATTTACAAGTAGTTTAGCTCATTTCCTTCTCATGATCATAAGCTATCAACAATTTTGGATTAAAAAATATTGGGTTCTCCATTTTTATTCACCAAAATGTCTTGTTTGGGAGAGGTGAAAGTTGGTGGGGTGGAGAGGGTGAGGGTGAGAATGCAGTTTTCACCTGTTTTTTAAAAGAAATCTGTTTTTAAAAAAAAAATTAGGCCAACCGTTATGTTAATCTATTTATTTTCTATCTCCGTGTCTCTGTCCGTCTCTTTCTTTTTCTGTCAATTTGTTTGTTTTATTCTACACCTGAAAAGAAGTCCTATTTATGCTTAGTCACCAAACACTACTTGTTTCACGCGAAAATCCTTCCTTTGCAATCTCTGTGTGCAAAAATCTCTCAGATACCTCCTCTCTATCTCTTTCCTTTTTCTCCTTTATAGCCTCATTGTTCTGTAGTTGCTCTGCCTTTCTGTCTTCTTTTATTTCTCGGGTCATGTGATTGCGCCTCATAAACACTCTTCTCTTCTGCTTTTTAAAGCTCTTACATTGCCGCTTTAAAGAATCTCTTTTGCATAATGTAATATTGATTACAGTGTTCTCGCTGCTTCCTTTTTCTGGTTAATTAATGCCCATTTGCACAATAGTCTTTTGAATCAGTTTCTCTAATCTCAAATCATGGGTTCTCGTTAATTCGTCTTCTTAAGACATCTACGTAAAATTTTGTGTGTATTTTTGCTTTTCTGCTGAATTCTATTGATGCCCATTTACTTCGAACTGTTTTAAAAAGTTGAAAATGCTGAGCTTGGGTCTTCGTTAATTTGGTGCTTTAATTTTTCTTCAAGTCTCGAAAGTCTTGAGCCTGACCAGGATTTCGTCTATTTTTAGTATTTACAAATTGTAACATGTAATTTGAATCCATTTTTATGTAAGTTTCCCTTTTGGCGGGTCTTAGTTGATGAATAGAAGGTCTTTCTTGATAATGAAGTAAAAAGTTAGTGTTAATGGATCTCAATTTCATTGATTTTGAACGCTAATAAGATCTGAGGATATGGATAATATCTCTTCTTTCCGTTAGTTTAGACAGTTGTATTTCATAATGGATTCTGTTCGCTAATTAACTTGGTTCTTTAACTGAAAATGGAATTTAAGTGATTTGATTTTTTGCTAACATATTCTTTTTTCATTCACAGCAAATATACCGAAATCATTCTTTATGTATTCCTTTAAATGTAAAATCCTTCAACTCTATACATTTTCCTACAAAATTTATACTACTAAAAATGTTTAGTTTAGGATTATATTCCTGTTTTTCTCTGTGGTTCTTCTGCCTATAGATTCTTATTTACCATCACCTATGCAAGCTTAGTTACCATATTGGCCTCTCGAGTACTTAATCTGGGTTAAAGTTGTGGGTTTGTGTTTACCTTAGTTTTTTGTTGAATATAATCCCGTGCAATTCACTATAATTTTGAGCTATCATGGAGGAAACATTTGTTCCCTTCCGTGGGATAAAAAATGATCTCAAAGGAAGGCTTTTGTGCTACAAGCAGGATTGGTCAGGTGGTTTCAGTGCCGGTATCAGGTTTGTTTTAAACATAAATGTGTGCCCCATTGTTGCAAGATATTCTGATTGTGTTGATGACTATTGGAATAGTTATATTAATTATTGCATATATTACTACCGTCAAATTTGTTTTATCAAAGGTCTCACTCTACTTTTTTCCCTTTTCATTTAGGATCCTCGCTCCAACAACATACATATTCTTTGCTTCGGCAATTCCAGTCATATCTTTTGGGGAACAACTTGAGAGAAATACAGGTTCTACAGCTTTTATATATTGCTGGTATCCTGCTATTGATACTTAACTGGTCATCTACTAAGACTAAAGTATTTGATGTCTTATTGCAGATGGATCTTTGACTGCAGTGCAAACTCTTGCTTCAACAGCACTTTGTGGCATCATCCACTCACTTGTTGGAGGACAACCTTTGCTCATTCTAGGAGTTGCTGAGCCAACAGTGTTGATGTATACATTTATGTTCAATTTTGCAAAGGACAGGAAGGATTTGGGGCCAAAGCTCTTTCTAGCCTGGACAGGATGGTATTTACTTGGCAATCTTACTTGGATGATATTCATGGAGTTGTTTAGTGTTGATTTTGAAGTATTTTCTTCACGTTAATTGGTTCTCAGGGTATGTGTGTGGACAGCCCTGTTGCTTTTTTTGCTAGCAATTTTGGGTGCCTGCTCTATAATCAACAGATTCACACGTGTTGCTGGTGAATTATTTGGTCTGCTTATTGCAATGCTGTTTATGCAACAGGCCATAAGGGTGAGAAATGAAATGTAGTTTACTTCAATTATGAGGTTTTAAATGTTTTTGAATAGTTGTGGATACAATTTTGGAGTAATTTTTATTTTCTTGTGCAATTCTAAAAGCAGCACCATGTAAAAACATAATACAATTGGAATTGTCTTTTCATCATGTAGTCAATTATAAATTTGATCCTACAGGGAGTTGTTGAGGAATTTGGCATACCCCAAAGGGAAAATCCTAATCAGACTGCACTCCAATCTTCTTGGCGATTTGGCAATGGAATGTTTGCAATTGTACTGTCCTTTGGCCTTCTTTGGACTGCACTGAGGAGCCGTACAGCTAGGTCCTGGCGCTATGGGACAGGTATACAACATTACATTGGATTGCTATATAAATAAGAAAAACACTTTATGATTATGTATGTGATTATGTATGTGATTGTGATTTTGTGGTTACTTTGACTCTTCAATAAATTGGTAATCACCTTTATATGGTTTCATCTGACTTTGCATTTCATTAAGTTTCACTTGACGCTTCTTTTTATTTATCCTTTTTTCTTTCCAAAGGTTGGCTACGAGGATTTATTGCAGATTATGGAGTTCCGCTTATGGTGCTTGTATGGACTGCAGTATCTTACATACCAGTTAAAGACGTTCCAAGGGGGATTCCGAGGCGGCTTTTCAGTCCAAATCCATGGTCTCCCGGTGCATACTCAAATTGGACTGTTATCAAGGTGAATCCTCGAGTCCAAGCACACAACTTCCCAAACAGTGGACTTGCATTAACACTGTGTGTGTGTGTGTGTGTGTGAGAGAGAGCGAGAGAGAGAGAGAGAGAGAGAGCTTAATATGTTCTGCGTTTCCTTTAATGCTGGACTGGCAATAATACTTGTTATCTATGCAGGAAATGACTAATGTGCCAGCTTTGTACATAGTTGGAGCATTTATTCCTGCAACCATGATTGCTGTTCTTTACTATTTTGATCACAGTGTTGCATCCCAACTTGCACAGCAAAAGGAGTTTAATTTGAAGAAACCATCTTCCTATCATTATGACCTTCTTCTTTTGGGATTTTTGGTATGTTTGTTGCTCTCGAATATCAATTATTCTTCTGACAATCTACTAAGGCAGTCAACATCAAAAGCAGGATTACATCTATTTGGCTTTTGTTGTGAACTTCATCCAATCAGGTTATTTTATGTGGTCTCATTGGCATTCCCCCTTCAAATGGCGTCATTCCACAATCACCAATGCATACAAAAAGCTTAGCTACCTTGAAGCATCAGGTAATTGTTGGGCCAACAAGTTCTAAAATTTCTATGAATCTGATTTTAGCATTTCCTAAAGTCTAGGATTAGATTTGTTTCGTATTCATCTATTTTCTCTGATGAGCATTAAAATTGTGGGACAGAAGAAATATATATTCCCTCTTCTATTTGCATTGCTGGTGCAAAAGCAGGACACGGGCCCAACAATTCCGTAAAACTTTCTAGGATGTACCTCCTGAGATTTAAGAAAAAGGTTTATTCCAACAATGAAACTTTTAATACTTTGTTTTGAAAGTTTGAGGCATTTTTCAGAAACTAGATATTTCAAGAGCAAGATCTAGTCCTTGGTGAAATCCCTTTGTACCTGGCTGCTACTTGGTCCAAATTCTAGAAACTCGGGCAATAAATAAAATCCTTTGTTGAAGAATGTGAATGAGAAGCCATTTGGTCTAATGCTTGACAAATGACAGTCAGCAAATGGCTTTTGACTGCCAAAAAATAAACCAAATCTCTTCAATTTGTTGCTTTTTGCATTTTGGGGGCCGGACATGAATGTTATGATCCAAGAGTTGAGCAAATGACCTTGAGTAACTCTCGTATAATTTCTTGGTCTCCCCACTTTTATTAAAAGTCTATTCTGCTTTACAATAGATGACTATTTATATGCTTCTTTATGTTTACTTTGTCTCTGTTTCTCTGTTATATGCAAGTTATTTGTCCTCATTATCTGTCTTTCTTTTTGTTTGGGCAGCTTTTGCGAAATAAACTTGTCTCAACGGCCCGAAACAGTATGCGCAAAAATGCAAATCTGGGTCAATTGTACCGAAACATGCAAGAAGCCTACAATGAAATGCAGACTCCTTTAGTCTATCAATTGCCATCTGCCCTGGTAGTTTAGCTGGCTTGTGATTTTATGCTGAAAATTTAATTTCTTTTCCTTTTTTCACCTCACCTTTACTTCATTCAGGGACTGAAAGAGCTGAAAGAATCAACAGTCCAACTGGCCTCAAGTACTGGGTACATTGATGCCCCTGTGGATGAGACTGTTTTTGATGTTGATAAAGATGTAGATGATCTTTTACCTGTTGAAGTCAAAGAACAACGACTTAGCAATCTCCTTCAAGCATTGATGGTAGGTGGCTGTTTTGCTGCTATGCCTCTCTTGAAGAAGATCCCAACTTCAGTTCTTTGGGGATATTTTGCTTTCATGGCCATTGAAAGCTTGCCAGGAAACCAATTTTGGGAGAGAATATTATTACTTTTTACTGCTCCAAGTCGAAGATACAAGTAATTTACACTCACTATTCATAATCATGTTTCCTTTCGTTTTGAACTCCTTCATAATCTGAAATCTCCTTCTTATAATTGCTTTTATATGATTTTAGTATGAACTTCATATATGTGTCTTGCCTGTAGGAAAAGAATAATATGAAGAAATTAAAACATTTAAATTGTTTAACCATATTATGGTTTTGTGACAAAGGTAATGAGAATCTGTCTGTATATCGAACCCCTAATTTTCAGTTTTGCTGACATCCAGGGTGTTGGAGGAATGCCATGCAACTTTTATTGAGACAGTGCCCTTCAAAACAATTGCCATCTTCACCTTGTTCCAGACAGTTTACCTGCTTTTGTGCTTTGGCATAACGTGGATCCCATTAGCTGGGGTCCTTTTTCCATTGTTGATCATGCTTCTGGTCCCAGTAAGGCAGTATCTGCTCCCTAAATTTTTCAAAGGAGCCCATCTTCAAGACTTGGATGCCGCAGAATATGAGGAAGCTCCTGCTGTATCTTACAACCTAACATTTGAAGTAAGTGACTTTAACTCTTTCTTCATTTCACTTAGGATTGCTTAAAGATCAAACTGGTGCATAATCTGATCGATGGGATAAATTAATTGACAGGGTTATGGTTTCTGCCACATCTATCTGAATTTACAGGGATCCATTCTTCTAAGTTTCTGACTGAATTGGATACATTTTCATTCTGAAGTTCTGAGCTTTAATTATGTATCTGACAGGATCAGGATCCTCAAGCAAGAGCATCTAATATTGATGGGGGAGAAATACTTGATGAAATTATCACAAGAAGCCGCGGTGAGATTCGCCGTACACAAAGTCCAAAAGTGACTAGTTCAACTCCAGATTCATTGCATGATATAAAACCCGCATATAGTCCACGAATTTCACAAAGGGCATACAGTCCTCGTGTTAGTGAACTGAGAGCAGACTGGAGCCCTCAACTTACAGGGAGGGGAACTGAAATAAAGAGAACGCCCAGTCCAGGACCATCTAGCCTTGGTCAATGTACCCGCGGGTCATCTTCAAGCTTTACTACATAATTCTGGTGAGTTTGGTTGTCAATGTGCTCGAGAGGTCTTTCATAAGAGTATGTAAGCAAGTGTTACATGTTATTGGGGTGTGTGTTTGTATTCTTGGTTCTAACAATAGGAGGTTTATGAGTGTGTATTGCTCTGTATCACCCATGTAGTCTCGCAAGTCACATTTATGTTAATGACAATATGTGCATTATACTATCATCTTCTTGGCTAAAATCTGGATGCTTTTATTTTCATTCCTTTGTTATAAGTTGGTTGCAAAAGCAAAAAATGATGGAGTGCTGCAAAATAAGAGAAGCATTGAAAAAAATAAAAAAAACCTTCACTTAATTGCAATGCCAGCAAGTAAATATCACTATAATCCTATTCCAAATTGTTGAATGTAAATGAACTTCGGTATATTATGAGTAGATCTAAAACTTGAAGACAGACTGATCTTCCTGCTAACTACTTCAATAGTCAAATTTGGTTAAACTGTCTCCTTGCTTTGAGCATTTGCTTGGCATCAATTAATATCACGAGATGTCTGCACATATGAAGTTAACACAGATTACTTTAATTTCTAATAATTTGAGTATGTTGGCACCAGTTCATTTGGTGCATCTCAAATGGACTCGGCTGGCTAGCAACGTTTCCCCCTTCCCCAACACCCTGTTTTGCTTGTTTAGCTGATCGTACAGCAATATGGAATCCATTATATTTTCCCGTTTTTACACTTGTTATGCATTAGAACTCATAAGGAATCCTAATTTTCATGTTTCAAAGCAGAGCTGAACAGAATGTGAATTAACCAGGTATGAAAGTTGAGCATGTTTGAGATTCCTGTATCTTTGACTTCTTTGTTTGCTTTCAGTTTACCATTTTTTGTAGGATGCTTAAAATCATGTGGCCTTCTCAAGTCATGCAGTGAAAGTTTGTAAAGCAGATAAGTAAAAATCCACAGCAGTCATCTTGCAGCACTAGAATTGAACTGTTGCGTACATTCTATCCCTGTCTTATCACTAGCCTTTTTACAGGCACTCCTTTTCCTCTTAAAAGCTTCTTCAGGAGAATAGTTGTTTTGACAAGTGACATAGATGACATTCATGTCATGCTTCTACTAATTGTTCTGGGGTGTGACTGGGAATCTCTTCTGGTAAATATCGCGATTAGGGAGCAACCCCCTTTTGCTTTATATGTACTTGCACTGCTCGCCAGTTTCCAACTAATATCATTTTATAAACTTGGACATAATCATTTCTCTCTTATTGCTTAAGTGAACATTTTATATATCTAGTTTGTTCTATAGCTTTCTTTTTTAATTTTAACGGTATTAATGAATGACGTCTGCTGAACTATACATGAGAACAGATGGATGACAAAAATAAATTTCAATAAGAGGATATGCAGAAAGTTGAGAGACTTAAAAAAATGCACTCAACTCTCCATTAAGCCGTAAATTTCGTTTACTTAATCTAGCCAGCATTTGAGATCGAAATAAATAATCTGTCAAGTCATATTTCATAGGTCATCATATCTTATCTACCTGCTTTTCCTGGTTCTCTCTTCTTAATATATTTACACTGATAGAGAGTAGGAAATCAACAAGCGATACAGTTTACAAATGATGGTTACAAAGAAAATTTAGTTCATATCTTCACTTTACATTACTGTAGTTGCCAATATGTTTGATTTATTGTTAGCACGTTGCCAGTATCTCTTTGAGGGGCACTACAATTTTAATACTCATGTTTATCTGTGATTTTTCAGTCACTTTCTTGGATACATCTGCCCAGGTCATTCAAATAGATGTGAAGAGGATTGCCATGGATTCACCAACTGAAATTGTCAATAAATTAGGATGCACATGATGCTAGTGCCAAGCTTACAATTTCCTCCACTACCTCTACTTCAAGAGGCAGAGGATCCAGAAGGGATTTTGAAGAATTTGCCTGCTCTTTGACTACATAACTCATGTTATTAATAGACATTGATAAGTGATTACCACTTGCTGCCTCTTTTCTCAACTTGATTCATATACTGTTTGAAGAAAGATCCGACCTTTCATATCAGATGGATTTCGTATCCAGATCAATATCTGCACTTAAGAAAGGCATTGAGAAGTCTTAAGTGGAAGTAGATAGTTTCTTTGTCTTCTTTATTCAAGAATCTGAATTAGGTTATGACAGTGGCCTTTTGTTTGTAAAAGGAAAAAGTTCTGCCTGCAAAACTCTTTTTGTCCTTTTTTCATTTTTTCTTTTTATCCTGATAAAAGGCCATTGAAAGCTTCGATATTTTTCCTTCATCTTGTAGCTGTATTTCACAAGCTACAGGGTCGTATTGAAGTTTTTTTCTTTTGAAAATTACATCAAAGTTTAAATTACATTTCTAATAACTTGTACCTAATGCTAGTATTAATCATTCCAAATTTATCCCGTATTATGTTTAAAAATCCTATAAAAATATTAAAAATTACTATTTCTCAATACACTAAGCGACGTGAAAAATGTCCTTAAAAGTTAAAATCAGTCATTATTTTCATAAAAAATGGTTAAATAATTATAAATAGCAGAGAAAGTGCCAGCTTCATTTATTGATTTGAGTTTATCATTCTACCAACGCTCTACGTCTACGGTAAGGAAAATAAAATATTATACAATAATACGGGACAAATGATAAAACGGTGCCTTTAGAGAGAGAGAGAAAAACGGAGTCGGTTTTCCCGAAAACGCTGCGTTGAAGAAACGCCACCCACCAACCAACCAAAGCCAATCGCTTTGAAGATCCTTCTTGCTGATCTCTGTCATCTGTTGACTGTCTATAGCACAAACAAGAAACGGAGTGCTAAAAGCATAGAAAATGAGGCCAGACATCGTGTTATTTGGAGATTCAATAACAGAGCAGTCTTTTGGATCAGGTGGTTGGGGTGCTGCTCTCGCTCACACTTACTCTCGCAAGGTATAATTCATGTCCAATATTTCCTTCACCATTTAGCTTTTTCTCTTTCGATCTCTTTCCTTTTCCAGTTCTTCAGTTTACCCTTTACTTAATTCAAAATGTCATTTATCGATCTTGATTGATTTATTTATTTGTAATAACAGGCTGACGTGTTAGTTCGTGGCTATAGTGGTTACAATACTAGATGGGCTTTGTTTTTGTTGCATCACCTTTTCCCTCTTGTGAGTTCCTCAAATCTTTTCCGTCCAATGTTGTTTTTGGAATTATAAGTGGGTTTATTTGTTTACTGGCATTGACTTTGATAGGGGTCTGTAAAACCTCCAGTTGCTGTCACAATATTCTTTGGTGCTAATGATGCAGCTCTAAAAGGGAGAGTCAATGAGAGGCAACATGTTCCTGTGGATGAATATAAGGAGAATCTAAAGAAAATTGTCCTGCATTTGAAGGTTTTCTTTAGTTCTTGGAGTTCTATAAATCGAATGCTATTCTTGATTTTAACTTATACTAATATGATTAAACATCCCATGATTTGTAAGGTTGCAGTAAAATGCAGTGAAAAATGAAGCAGTTTAATATTAGCTGATTGAGCATATATTCTATGGATTGCTTAATTGTCGTATAGCATGAATTGTTACCGTTACCCTGTTTTAGCACCAAACTTGATCCATTGCCTGTTATACCCTGCCATTGTAGAATCCCACCAACAACAGCCTTTTTAATAGTTGTTGCTATTAAATCAGCAACCCAGCTTGTTGCTATCTTCGGAAGGAGACCAGTTGCTTTCTCAAAACTTGCCAGTGCTTTTGGTGCTAGCTCATCTCCAGCACAATAGATGACCTTTTTGTTTCACGCCAAATTTATGCAAAAAGGAAAGGCCTAATCAACTCCAGGAGCACCATAACTATAAGTCTCGGTGTATTAGAAAATGCGAACTGCTAATGTTGAATAACAAGAATAAACACAATATTTAGTTTCCCACTAATATAAGGAGACATCTGGAATACTTTCATAGTCTATTGGTGAATTTGTGGAGCAATATTTTCTAGTTCAACAGTTTGTTCCTAGCACTGATCCTAGTTTCTATACATTTTACTAAGAAACCAATAACGTGCATAAGTTTGTAAGCATTCCTTCAGTGTATATAAGTAATCATATGGTCAGCTGATAGACCTATTTCTCATCTTATTTATGGAACTTGGTTGCAGGAATGCTCACCTACCATGTTTGTTGTACTTATCACTCCACCGCCTGTTGATGAAGAGGGACGCAAAGAGTATGCTAAGTAAGATGTTCTATTCTTTCTTATTGTACTCATAGACATACGTATGCACAACATATAGACAATGAAACACAAACACAGAACATACACAGGGTGCTAAGTACTCTTGAGTGCTCTCATTGCAAATGGTTAGTACTGTTTTCCATCTTTCAACAAAGGTTATGATGTTTAATAATTGTGTTTGTTTTTAGGACTCCACTTCAGATATTTCTGAATATGAATTTATCTAAAAAGTAGAACTGGTTTGACCTACATTTTGCGTTTTTATATGTAGGATATTCAAGATTCTTTATCCACAGTTTACATTATTAGTAGTCCAGATTTCCTTCCATTTTTGTTTTTTTTAAAAAATGAAATGTGCTATAAAGTTTTACATTACTGAGCAACATATCAAACGGTATAATGCTGAGTAGGAGGGGGAGAGTGTGAGAGAAATAAGAGGTTTCATTTCTGCTCCCTTCCTATTTATTTCCTAAGTCTTACGAGTACTCCTATTAAAACTAAGTTTATTTCTGAGATAAACACAAAGCTTGAATCTTTGTTCCTCTCCAAAATAAAAAATAACTCTTTGTTCCTTGTTTAGGTTGTCTTTTTTTTTTTCTTATAAATACCTGAAAAGTTAAGAATGGATCTTCTCACTGGTGGCTCACGCAAGTCATTCCAAAAATATGCAAAGATATAGTAATACAGGAGTTTTAACTTTTTTTATTGTCCAAGTTAATTTTATGATTAAGCATTGGAATAAGCCTATAATCATGTTCTACAGATCTAAATATGCTGAGAAAGCTATGGAACTGCCAGAAAGGACAAATGAAATGGCAGGAGTTTATGCAAAGGAATGCGTTGAGTTAGCAACGGACCTGGGCATCCGTTCCATTGATATATGGTCCAAGATGCAAAAAATAGAGGGCTGGCAGAAAAAATTCTTAAGGTTTGTTATCTTAATTCGCTTAGAACGTCTGGATACAAAATATTATTGCTGCTATGGCATCAAAAACAGTCTATTCGAACTAATTAGCATGTTGATTACAGTGATGGCTTGCACTTGACACCAGAAGGAAATGTGGTAGTCAGCCAAGAAGTTATAAGGGTGTTCAATGAAGCATGGCTTTCTGCTTCAGAAATGCCATATGATTTCCCTCGTCACTCAGAAATTGATGATAAGAACCCTGAAAAAGCTTTTGAACATAGATGCATATAGCATTATATTGCCTTTACTATTGAACTTCAACAAATCAATTGGATTGAAGCCTCTATTATCTTGATTTCTGCCATTAATTGTTTGAGATTTGCTGCTTAAGCGATTCTGCTGCAGAAAGCATTTGGTTCTGCTGCTGTTGTCTGGCAAATATTGCAGTACACATTTCTCAGTATTTATTTTTTGGATCAGAATCAAGGGTTTCTTTTCTTTCGTCACTAACCCCGAGCTTTGGGCTAAACAGTGGGATTAGTAATTAGTTAAGCTAAATTTTATTTTATCTTTTGCTATTCAATCTTCTTCAGAATACAGAATTTCAATAACCAAATATCCTGATAATCCCCGAACGGAAAAACAGAATGTGGTAATTCAGTGACACTGAACGACAGAGAAAAGTTTCCTTCATCAATGAACGACTCGTATAGATAAAAGTTTGTAACCAAATTCTCGTTTTGCCGCTGTCATCGAACGACACGACGGCTAATTCTTGAGAAAATGGGCTCAGCCCATCTTTCTAGTACAATGGGCTGTGCTTGTTGAATTTATCCATGGACTTTTTTTTTTAGGGTGAAATTAGGGTAGTATTAACTATTTTTCTTCAAATTTGAATATAATTTTTAAATTTATTAATAAATGATACCGTCTCTATTTCACTTTATTATCAACATTTGCTCTCTTCACACGAATTAATAAAACAATTAAAATTCATTGAATTTTTAAAATATATGATAAAATATTTAAATTATCTTTATTAATTATAAATATAAAAATAAATTACACCTGATATTGATTTGTACTCTCGTAACCTATTATATGTTTATTTTCTAAAATTTGGTCATATTGCTAAATATTGTTTTAGTTTGCTATTATTCATACCTGTCAATTGAAAATAAGTATAAAAAATTTATTATTCAAGTTTAAACTCGAGCTTTTATCGAGCTTAAGCTCGAGTTAATACAACTAAATTAATAAACGAGCTGAGCTCAGCTTTTTATATTATAAATGAGCTTTATACAAACTTAACCTAAATTTAGTAATTTTTAAAAAATCGAGCTCAATTTTTAATATTAAAGTTCAAACTAAGTTGGATATTTTACGAAACGTAAATTTAAATATAGTAATTTTTAAAAAATTCGAGTTTGAATTTTAATATTAAAGTTCAAACTGAGTTGAATCTTTCATAAAACGTAACGAACGGTGATTGAATCTTTAGTGCTAATGAAAGAGTTGGAATAAAATCCTTAATTAATTGTTTTAAAATATGAATTATGTGATAATTAATGGAATGTTTAGCGTTACATTGACCTCAGAATTGCAAGTTTGAGAGCATAAATAATGAAATTAAACATGCTTTAATTGTGAACCTCTCTTTACCAACATTGTTTTATAATGTCTATTTGACGCTACAGCGAACAGAGAGAGAGAGAGAAGATTAATGTCAAGTTGTAGTAATTAATTTCGGTTATAAACAACTAATTCTCATTTAAGTTAATGTTATTCATTAGTAAATTACTTAGGTTGTCTCCATGTTCCTCAGACAGTCTCCTACTTCCAGTATGACTAAATTGCCCTCCTTTATTTACTAAATTACTATCTTCTTAATTTATAGGACTCTTAAACAATAATAAACATTCCTTTCTTAAAGAGTTTAGATTGAATAAAGCTCGGAAATGATATTCAAATAAAATTATTTCAATTGTAAAATTTTCAATTAGAAAAATAGATTTGGTCCATAGTCATACTTATGGATCAAATTAAGAAAAATAAAATTTTTTATTGAAATATATACGGAAAAATGATGAAATAAGAATAATTTTTTAAAAATTATATTTTCATTTATTTGATTCATAACGTGGTCGTAGAAGATTCGAGTTCTCTCTGTTATAAATGTTATCACTCTCTTACTCTTATGTAATTTACAACGAGCTTTTTATGTATATATACGTATAAAAAAATAAGCCTAAATCCTTTATATACAGTATGGTTCAGTATGTACTTGAACTATGCAAGCAACTTGAAGCATATGTATGGAAAGGAAAATAACTCAAATTTTTATATTTTAGCAATCTCTTTGTAATGGTAACTTATTAAAATGCCCAAAAACAGCAATTTTCACTCAACAAATTCTAACAAACATACAAAAAAAAAATCTCTATTGACTAGGAATATAGATTTACCAATTGACCATATTTTATGAGCATACTCTTAAATAAAGTTTTAAAAACCTTCAAAGGATTAAGGTTAAATTGGTCATTTCAACTTTGGAGTCCATGGTTTTGCCCATTGCTTTGAAAATCTTTGTTGTCCAAAGGGAGGTATTAGATTATTCCAAATAAGCACTTGCTCAAATTAACTAAGCAATATATGACGTGGCATTTTTCGATTGGAGGAGTAAATGTACTTGAACAACTTAACAAATTGGCACATATGAGGCAGGACTAAATTGTTTGACTACCATATTAACCTTGTCCATTTTCATACTTAATTAATTTAAATTTTCCAAATTAACCATAAAAAGAAACAAATTGATAATAAGAATCACTAGAATCCAAAGTTTTTAACTTCATTAGAAGGGCTAGAGAGAAGCTTAAGAGTCACTAATGTTAAGCAATGCCAAGCAATATTGATCATTGGATCAATAATAATCAAAGGTCAAGATCAACCTCCAACATAAATTGCCTTCTCAATCTCACCTATTAAGGAACACAAAGGTGGTGGTAGCTAGCAAGTAGCTACCTTCTAATACTACTCTCTACTTTCAACCATTGAGCCTCAAATCTTTCTCTTTCTTTTCTTTTTCCAAATTTCTCTTATGGAGCTTAACAATAACCCTTTGATCACTCAATCAATGTTTTTATCTGATAATTACTCAAATAAACCATCCAAGAACATAGATGGGTTATTCCCTTTTGAAATAGCATCATCATCATCATCATCAAAAGGGTTTCTTCAAGATTTTCAAAATTTTGATCAAATATATGCAAATGGGTCTTCTTTAATTCCATTGTTTGGGGTCCAAACTGGGTCAAATTTTGAATCTTTTGATGCTTTTCCATATGGGTCTTCTTCGACAAATATGGATTATTTCTATGATTATGAGTGCAAACCATTTGCAGCTGAGCATAACAAAGGAGGTCATGGTCAGGTTATGGATAACTTCTTATCAACCCTTCCTAATCGGAGTAATATTCCCACAGAAAGTATGGGATCAAATCAAGGACATATGTCCTTAAACTTTCAGGGAATGAAAGGTATAAATTTTCTTGTACCGGATGAAGTCTCATGTGTTAGTGCTAATGATAATACTCATTACCAGAAGAAAGTATGTGTGAACAATAATAATAATAATAATAATAACAATAATAATAGGGCACAGCCTTCTACAAAAAGGACATGCAAAGAACGCAAGAAGCACAATGTGGTGAAGGGCCAATGGACCACCGAAGAAGATAGGTACATATTTATGCGATTTAAACTTATTTATATAAGATGTTTAATTCGGTCTAATTTATTTATTTTGAATGTTTCTATATGTACAGGCTGTTGACTGAGCTGGTTGAAAAGAATGGACTGAGGAAATGGTCTCATATTGCTCAAATGTTACCAGGAAGAATTGGAAAGCAGTGCAGAGAGAGATGGCACAACCATCTGAGGCCTGATATCAAGGTTTATTACATTTTCTTTTTAACTTTTGTTTTATGTTTCACCTCTCTTGTCTGGTTAAAGACAAGCTGGATTCCGTAGACTGTATTGTTTTTTCACTTCACTAAAATTAATGATGCAGGTATTAATTCTTGAGAAATACGGCCATGGTTATATGTGTTTGCTGTAAGGAAATATGTGCGCTAAAGTATATGTTTAGTTTGTTTCTTGTTTGAAGATATGCCCCAATCATATTTGTCTGCAGCTTTTCTGCTGCTACATCAACCGAAAAAGCAAATAGAAACAAAATTTGTTGGTTAAAGAATAATAATGGATTTGTCATGCATGCATGACATTGAACAATGACTTGGCAAAATTAATTTTTAATTTATATTACGAGACAGATAATCGATTAGTAATTGCCAGGATTTGACAATTTGTCGTTTATTTTATTTTGTAATTTACAGAAGGATGTATGGAGTGAAGAAGAGGATAAGGTACTGATACAGGTGCATGCAGAAATAGGAAACAAATGGGCAGAAATTGCGAAGAGGTTACCAGGAAGAACTGAGAACTCAATCAAGAACCATTGGAATGCTACAAAAAGAAAGCAATACTCAAAGAGAAAATGTCGTTCAAAGAACCCAAGAGGCTCTCTTCTTCAAGATTATATCAAGAGCTTGAATTTAGACTCATCGGCTCCTCCACTAACTGGAATAAGATACCAGCAGCCGAAAAGCTCTGCTAATAGTTATGCTATGGATTATAGTATAATAACCAAAGCAGCAAACCAACCGGAGAAGAATAATACAGTAGAGTTTTGCCAGAATAATAACAATATAAGGTTGGTTCCCAATTTTTGTGACGATTTTAATGCAGATTTTGATTTTGATGAGAAATTTTTTGAAGAGGGTTGCTGCAGCTTTGATTCACTTCTTGATGAGAAAAGCTTTGAAATGGATGTAACTCCATTGATGGATTTCGAAGTGAAGAAGGAGCTTGATTTAGTGGAGATGATTTATCAAACCAATGTGTAATTCAGGCTCTAATAAAAAACCCCATAACTCACTATATATCCATCATTGGTTGGCATTGCTATATATTTAATAGCTTGCATATGTTCTTCATATCAAATAAAAGGGAAATTATAGAGAAAAGAGTACTTTCTTTTCTTTTCTTTTCTTTTCCTTTCTTGTTTTTTTTTTTTTTTTTTGAACGAAAGGAAAAGAACACAAATCTTGGTATTTAAGGTTTAAGACAATAAGTGGCATTAATTTGCAAAAGAAAAAAAAAGGTTTTCTCTCGAATAAATAAATAAAAGGCTATATATATTGCAAACATTACAATATTTATTATTTATTATAATTATTAAATAAATATTATACATTTAAAATGCCTTATATATTAAATATTTTTTTAATTTTATTTTTGTCTGGGTATTTCCACTTAACTTTCTCTTTTTTAATTATAAATAATTAACTAAAAAGTAATTTAGTTAGTTACTATTTAAAAAAAAATAATAATATAGTCCAATTATTTATTAATGGAACGAAGTTAGATTTACTCACCAGGCTATTAGCTTATTACAAAGAGGTAAAAGAAAGCATATCCCATATTTGGACTATATTAATCATGTAAAAATAAATATTAATATTTTTAAATTAATTATTTACATGGTTACTTATTTATCACTGTTTCAAAATAATAAATAATAACTAAATAGTATTATAAAAAATTTAATATCTTTTTAATACATAAAATAACATATTTGTTTTTAAAATTTATATATATATATATATATATATATATATATATATAAAATAATTCTACTCCTAGTTATTTACATTTTAATAATAACTATTTCTAAAATTTTATCAAATGAACCAATATTCATAAGCTAACAGCCGTTACCAATTATAAGCAACCAAATAAAGGTCTTATTACTAATGCAATAAAGATACTTATAACCTATAAAACGAAAATGAGTTGGTTAGTTAGACTTTGACCAGATTTATAATAAATGTATATATATAAGGTAACAAAAGTGAACCACCAAGAAATTTGGAAGATGGTCTAAAAGGGTCATTATGGGGATTTTTCTGGTATGTAGGTTAAATTTTTGCCATTACCCTCGAACAAGCATAAAGATGTAAAACTTCCATTTACACAGTTAAAGCAAGCATTGGCAACAAGGCCGTACACGTTTAGCATGTATCGATGCTTACCAATTATTAGGTATGAAGAATGAATCAACAAACATATTAAATGATTTTGCCTTCCATTTCTTAGTCTGTTTTCTCTAGCTTTGCTGGAAAATAGTTGTACTACGTATGGTTTTTATAACCGCAGAAATATTTGCTAAAAATTAACTTTTTTTTTACGGTGATTTCTGTAAATTTTTTCGAAAAAAGGGAGTATACAAGAACAAATCATCCCAGTGGAAATAAATGAACAAAACTAAATGCAGAGGAACAAACCGGGGAAACGAGAAAATGTAAGAAAACAAAAGCATATTCGAAATCCTGGCCTGAACTACAAAGAAGTTGTCCATCCTGTTGTCTAAATGCAAAAATGTTCTGCCTAACTTCAACCTGTCTTCGGCTTTGGCTTAATGCGCTTCACTCTTGAATACAGAAAAACTCCAGCAAGGGCAATCCCAGTGCCTGCAAGAAATCCACAGGAATAAATTTCTAGACAGAGCAGGTGACGGAATAATGATAAGATAAAATGGGGGACAGGTTTATGGATAAACCTATTCATATTCCAAATAGCGAGACATATTTAAAGTCAAATTACCTAGAGAGTTTATAGGTGAGACAGGAGTTCTGAAGAAGAGAACAGAGCTGACAATGACCACTACACGCTTCACACAATTGCCTACAGAGTGAGTAACAGGTGATACCCTCTGCAATATCATGTATGAAACCTGCAAAATATAAACCGTGCCATAAGTCAGGCATAGTTCAAAATATTAACCTATAAAATATCATGTATGTTAGGAAAAAGGATGGCAACATGTAAACAGTAACTCATTTTTCAAACTATAAAAATTACCTCAAACAAATTGGTGTCATATACCAAAAAGTTTGGAGAAAGCCATCATACTACAATAAAATTTCCAATTTCGACAGTTTAAAAATACGAACTTTTATGGAATGGCAGAAAAAGTTTCCATAAACTTTCAAAAACAAGTTTAGGCCGCCCAAGATACAACGGTTAAAGAACACAAACGTCCAGTGAAGACGAACATATGAACTTTACAAATAATTATGTTTACATGTTTGTAGTATAACTACAGCTACAAGGTAGAATAACACACTTGACAGAAGGCAAGGTAAACCTGCTGTTTGGGAATCATTCTAAACAACAGAAGAAATATGTGTTTGGTTAAGACAGAAAAGTTAGCACCCAAGCAATACCTGCTGATAGGCATGGAAGCAGAGAGCAGCAATAAGAGACCTTGTGTACACCTGTTTAACATTCAAACCCTGCCATGCAAATAATAAAAGTACAAAACAAATTTATGAACATGTGTTTTGAGAACACCCAAAATTGTTAAGAATTTTCAGTTCTCTAGCAAAAACTCACAGCAGATTGGAGATATGCAGGAGTAAACTTGACACCTTCCATGAAGACAGCCACAGGGGCTAACAAGATAAAGGACATGATTGTTATTATTGAGAACAGAGTAATGTTGTCCATGGAATCCTGCAAATGAAAAAACCACAAATTATGCACCAATTCAGAACAAAACAATTCAGATTTAAGTGACAGGGTAATCTCAATACATAGTGACACATGAAAAGAAGGGAATACCTCTTTATTAATCATGACCTTCTTGCTTAATACATTACGAGATTGGTTTGTCAAATTGGATGCCATAGCACTCCAAAACCCAGCCCTTTTACAGAAAAATAACAATGACAATACATAGCACAATTTAGAATAAGGCATTTCAATTAAATCACATTAATAAAACCCTCCAAATAAAAAATACACATGAATGTCAGGTGGCAGTAATGCCAATTACACACATCCATAAATAATTCTTACCAATTGAAGGAGGCCTCAGTTGCTGATGCAAGTGCTACACCACCAACAATTGGTATAAGAGAAGAAACTACCCAGAGAGTAGGAAACTGTGAACCAGAATGAAAAGAAATGGAGATAAAGCAACTGAATAAGCAAATAAAGCTTTAAATTCTTTAATTAGTTATATATTTGGAGCAGCAAAAATCCTTTACCGACATGCTTGCAAATCCAGTAGAGTCCATTCAGAAATTTAAAAAGGGGTAGATGAAACCAAAAATAAAAGATGAATAAAAGAATCTCACCTCGCCGAGAAACATGGCCGATAGAACAACTGAGAAGAAAGGTTCCATAGCTTTGATTGTGTGTGTAAATGAAACAGCCACTTTCCCAAGGCTCATATTAGTGAAAAGGTTGCCTAGTGTGTGAACCACTGCCAGTGGCACAATTGCAGCAAGCTGCCAAAAGAATTATCAGAATAAGCCTTGAGTTTAATCTAATCAACGACCATAATATCATCCATGGCAGGTATACCACAGTTCTGGCATAAATCCAATACCTGAGCTCCACTAACTTTTGGCCTTTTGTAAAGATTAAAAGTCCACATCAGAATGACTAACACTGTCCCAACAGCAAACTGTCCTAAAGTGACAGTTACTGGGTTTGGAAATACCTTCAGAACCTGTGACAAGAAGATTGAAAATCCATTCACTTTATCAAGAATACCAATCAGAAACATTAATGTAGAGATGGACACAGTCCACTTAACCAAATGATGAGGTTTATTTAATTATTTGTTTATTTATTTCTATAGTTTAACTGGCTTTTTTCCAGGTTCAGTTATTCAGCTATTTGGTTTTTATTAAATTAGCCAAATTCAATCTATAATAATCGCCATTAGGACAAATAGTAATGGACCTTTTTCTATCAAAAAATCATTTAAATAACACCCATCACTTTCATTATAAAGAATACAACAGGATAAAATACAATTTTACAGGGATTTATGCTTAAAAATAAAAAGCACTAAAACAATATTTATTGATTAATGCTGAATAACTATAAATTAGAATAAGTATACCTAATAAACCATAATATATGCATCCACATAGTTCGATTACATTATCACCAATTAACTCAGCTAACCAATTCATCCTCAGATTAGTTGTTCTGCATTGAATTGATAGAAATCGCGTACACCTAAATCAAAACGCATTGGACAACTAATCAATTTTTTAATCTGAAAATTTCCCTAAGAATAACTATTCACCAGGATAATAAAAGAATTAGTCAAATTTGATTACTATTCACCCACCAATAACGCCCCGCGTTGATTTTTCCACACCGGGCTTTAGCGCATTATTACTTTTATGAATGGAACTTTTCTGCACTCATCTTTTTCCCAAACAAACACTATGTATAAGCAAAGCAAATCTAGCAAGTGAATCCTAAAAAATCTCCCGGAATATCATAAATCAGCACTATTTCAGCGATCTAACATTTGCAACTCAAAAAAAATATATATATATATAACAATTGCAATTCGTATCATCGAAATCATTTAACGCAATGTAAAGCAAACTAAAACTTACAATGATCAAAATACCAAAGCATTCAATAAAAGAAAAGAAAAGAAAAGAAAAATATTGAACCTGCTTGTTGTAGATATTGAAGTATATATTGAAAAGATACCAAAGGCCAAACAACAATCCAAGCTCCAAAGTCTTAATTAAGCTATTCGACTTCTCATCCTCACCGGCACTCTCGGGCACAGCCGTTGCTCTAACCTCAAACCGGTCCGTTTTAGGTTCAGAAACCAGAGGAGGCAGAGGATTCCATGGCCTGAAAAGAGAGGGAGAAGAGAAAGACCATGATCGGCGGGGGAAAACGGCATTGTTTGAGGTGCCTAGATCCTGTCGTTTGGAAGAGGCACGAATAGGATCAAATCTAGCAGCGAAAATAGGGTCATTCAGAGGCCGCCGTGGCTTGAAAGATGGAAATGATGGAGAAGAAGAGAGGGTGAATGCCGCGCTCTGCATTTTCGAGATCCGAAAAACAGAGCGCTAAACTTGCGTTTGGCGTTTTCAGGAATAGAGGGAAAATGTTGGGGAGTCCGCCCTTTACTAGAGCAGTCGCGAGGTTAGGTGTAACAGTGTTTTTGGCAAATGGCGGAATACAGATCCGTATAAATGGCGGATATTAGTTGGGATCTTTTTATTTTCTCGGGTGGAATAATTGGTGAGATTTTGATTTTCTCGCTGAAATGGGGATAGTTAGTGTGAAATACCTAATAAAGGTTTCTTTTTTGAAACTTTTAAAATGAACTTTGACGCTTTGTTGGGAGGGGGAGGAGAAGACGGAAATGGAAGAGTCAAAATCACGAGAAATTCAACTCTACCAACCGGTACTGTGATTGTGCAATTGGAAATTACCTAATAAATGGTTTGAATGATGAAATTTGAGTGATTTCCATCTTTATTTTCAGATTTTTTTTTTTTTGAGAAAATTAAATCTTTGTTATTTGTTTCAACAAAAATAAAACACAATCCACGTAGAGGAATGCAAGCGCATTGTTCAGATATCAGACTTGTTTGTAATTAAAAGGCAAATGTTCTGGGCGTGTTTTTTGTCTACCAAAAAACAGCAACACACACCCGTAGGCTTTGGAGGCTATTGACTTCTCATCCACCCAACCTAACCCAAGTACCCAATTATTAATAAAAGCCTAAATGCCACCAACGTCTGCCACAAGAAGAGACAATACTTTGATTCCGCAGAATTTGTCCATGATAATCACTTCCTGATATTTGCATATTCTGTGTCAATAATATCAACAAACCACAAGATCATGCACCAATTTAAACAGCTTATGGTTATCATTGTCCATACTTACCTCTATCATTAGCAATAATTTCACAGTTACATTCTATCTCTATTCCAATCATCTGGTTGCTATTATTTTACGTGCCTTTGGAATAAAATGGTGTGAATCATACTCACAAGATACTCATTGCAAACCATAGAAGAAATCAAATAAACAAAATCAATTCATTTCAAAAATGTTGTCGACGGCACAATTTCTATTAGTGAAACTAATTACATTTAGTCCTTCCCCACAAGAATCATTAAATAAATTAATGAAATAACACGATTAAGTTCCGCATAGCTTTTCTGGACAAACCATAACAACTTCATGGAATCAAGCTCATCGATGTCTTCATACACAAAATATATAAGAATCGCCATGAGACCATAATTTAAACTGACCCCCTTCATCTAGAGGTCAAGAACATTACAAGTGCCTTGACAGGACTGCATAAGTTATGACATAAATACTTCAACTCCTGCAGTTTTAATCATCTGGCAAACAGGACATGCTTCTGTAAACCTTGCACAATCTCCACATAGACACAAGTGTCTACATGGCAATAATAGCATAGTGGATTCTTTTGCCCTGCACGCTCTACAGGTTATCTGCCGTTTGAAGGAGCTTGCATTTGCTTCCACAGCATTCTTTAAGTTCTGGTTAGCATAAGAAGCTGCGTCATCTACCTCACTGTCCCCACAGCCTTCCTTCCCATGAATAATTCCTTGTGCCATGACCTGCTTCAGATTGCTCCTCAAAGCATTAACTACAGATTCATTATACTTTGCTCTATACTGCCAGGACTGAACCTCTGAACCAATTCGTTTTATCTTTTCCACTAGTTCATTGTTCCTGCGATTCATGTTCTGTATTTCAAGTTCTTTTTCATGTAGCTTCTTTCCAATTCCTGCTTCTACGGCATTCAAGAAAGAAATTGTGTGTCTCTGTCCCACTTCCGTTATACTCTTTATCATACTCTCTTCCTGTTAGAAAGAATCCAAGTAAGCAAGCCGTGAGTCACCTGACCATAAAATGTGAAAGCCCGCAGAAATTTTAAGATAACAGTTAAATAAATATTGTTATTAAATCATAGTAAGTCTGAAAAACTTAAAGCTGCGAAAGGTTTCACATCTAATCTCATAACATAATAAACTTTTTATCAAATTCTGAACCCAGACATGTCTATCCAATTGCTAATAGGGAGATTACAAGATCAATTTCCTTTCTGTGATAACACAATTTAGAACAAGCTAGTGGTGGTATGATAGATATCAGACGAATGGTAGACATCAACACCATACTTCAAAAATAACACCAAAGTATTACCTGAAGTCTCATATGATGATCAAATTCTTCTTTCTGCCGATCCATCTCAGCCTTAAGACTGTCAACTAGAGACAACATAACAGGGAGAATAGTTGTCTTGCGATCACTTGCATGTGAGACAGAAGAGTTGCGTTCCTCTTCCTCAGAAGAAAGTTTCAATCCAATTGATACAAAATTAGGATCCAAAATGCTTCCAAGCTGACCAGCTTCACATTGATGGAAGTTATTATTTAAAGATAATTGATGCTTTTGCTGTTTGGAAATGGAATCTGCGGCCCTGCCTCTTTTAGCATGCCTCTCCATGGTAGTTTTGTGATCATTTTCCATGTGATTTATGGGACCTCCAAGGCATCCAACTGGGTTTGTTGTAGATTGAAGCATCAGTACAGTCACATAAAAAATATGACAACTATAAGACATTGAAATTAAGGGGAAAATGAACAGCAAAACAAGCAAAATGAATAAAAACAAGAAATGCACAAGTAACAAAATTAACTATTGACTGCTGCTAAGGGAGTATTGAAGTGGGAGCTAAAAACACCGAGGAATTCTCTCTGAAAATTCTGCATTTCCCTCTTTATATGTCAATCTCTTGAACATTTTCTCTCTATCACTAGCACTATGAACTTAAAATCATATTGAATCCCCAACTAGATATTAGATGCATGCATCAAACGACAATCTTCATGTTAGCTTGGTTAAGCTTGCAGTGCATTAAACGTAAAACAACCTTACACTTTAGAACACCCAAGCAATAATGTAAACCTATCCAAGCTGCAATCGATAAAACACTATAAATTGATTTGTAGAAAAACTAACCATCTCCGAATAATTGTAGCTGAGGAAATGCATTAAATTCACCTCGGAAGTGGTTTTCACCAAAGGAAATTGGAAGCACAGAATTGTTGTTATGGCCTCCCAACATATTCCTGGATAACAAGAAAGAAGAAATTAATTACATTCCATTCGTAATCAAAGTCGATACTTCCCTACAATTTGAAGTAACCTTAATTACAGGCCCTTCTACGAAAATTAGATAAATAATGAATATGGATTGTCAACGAAACCCCAAAACACCCAAATCTTTTAGACAATCAAACGATCAGATGAAACAATGCGTGAAATATCAGTAAGCCAAACATATTCGCCATAAAAGAAATACAACTATCCAGAAAGGATAAAGGAATTTAGGAACAAATCGCTAACAAAATGCCAAGAACAGTTACAACCCTTTTGAGCCACTTCTTAAAATTACCACATCCAATCATATAGTGAAGTAATTCATCAAACGAATGTCTTCCAGACAACAATAGCAATCCGATTATGGCTAAACCACAATAACTCATAAATCGTATTACCTGAAATCGGCTGGAAATTGGAAAAGGCCGATCTGTGAAGCGAGGAATAGAGGGAAAAAATAGAGAAGGGAGAAAAAGAAGCAAAAGGGTCGAAGTTTTTAGTATTGGAAGCGAGGGTGATGATGGCGATAATGGTGGTGGGGTGCAAAAAAGGAAGCGTGGTTGAGAGGTTGAGGTGAAGAAGAAAACCAAGGATTCCATTCGTACGGGGACTCGTTATTGTTGCTGTTGATGTTGTTGGCATTTTTGGTGGTGGTATTGGTATTGGAGTTGTAATCTTCGTCACTCTCAATGTCCAACCTCGTCAGCCTGCTTTTCGTTTTCTTACCTGTAACTTTGTTCAAAGTGAAATTATATTGTTTTATTAGTATTTTTTTTACTTATTATTTATTATTAATTTATAATTATCAATTAATGCAAACTATTTAATTATAAATCCTCTAGTGTACTTTAATTTTTTTTATTATTTTAATTCATAATTGCCCTTTTTTTAATAAAAAAAAATTTTACCTAAAGGGCCAGACTTGGAAATATCTATTTAAATAAAAAAATGACAAATTTCATTCTTAGCAATTTTATTATTAGCACTTCCAGCAATATTAACCGATAATAGTTATTAATTATTTAAATAGTTATTTTTTAACTGTTTAGTAGCCGCTAATTATTAAATATTAGTGATTTAATATAAATATATTTATAAAAATAGATACTTGATTATGTATTAAAATTAACATGATAAAATATTAAAATATTAATTTTAAATTTTAAATTATGGTCATAGGACTGAAATAGACTAATTATTACAAAATAAACTGATATACATATATGTAACAAGTTTTTTTTTCTTCACTAAATTATTATCATGTTTTTTATTTCAATTTTTTGATAACAAAAGATTATTTTTTATAAAATTAAAATGAAAAGAAGAGAAAATTTTTTTTTCTAATTTTATTAATTTTGAAAAATATTTTAATGGAAAACATTTTCCTTGAAAAATATTTTTTTAAGTGACTGATTTTCGGTTGTTTGGTTATAATATTAAAAAATTAGTTTAAAATATTAAAGTATTTATCTAATAAGACTATAAAAATAACAATAATGATAGAAATTTTATAATTTAAAAATTTTATTTTTAAATATAAAAATAATGCAAAAAAAAAATAAATTATGAAAGTCTTTGGTAGCTGATAGTGATGGTCGATAGTAAATAATGACTAGTGACAGTGACTATAATGATTAATAAATTAAAAAATATGAATTTATAAAGTTTGACAATGTCCGAAAAATATTTTATTCTCTTGAAAATAGAAAATTATTTTTCTTAAAAAAATAAATTTTCTATTGACCATTAAAATATTTTCTATTGACTTATTTTACTGAACATTTTAAATAATAAAAAATTATAAAAAATATTTTTCTGTAAATTATTTTACGAAAATAAACCCACCTTACCAATTTTGTAGGTCAAATTTTTCTCTAGAAGAGGAAATTGCTATTTGCTAAATGACATTCTTAATATATATACAAAACTTAGTGGACGAAAAAAAAAAAAAGGAATTGCCAAGTCATCTCTCACGAGTTTAAGCGACGCATTGCGAAATAGTAGTTAACAACTAATAATTAAAAATGATTTTGTGCTTGATCCTTGTACTAGGCATGGATATATGAATTTGATCACATTATAAATAATTTTGTACATCAAATAGTGGAATGTTATTGCTATTGAAGTTGAATCCTTTGGTGCAATTGATAGATGGAAGTTTCAATTAAAGTTAATTTATTAATATATTTTGATTTTTTTTACTAATTAGTGGTAAATTTATATTTATATTATATTTATATCTGCTTCTCTCTCTCCATTTTGCCATTGAAATTTTCTTCATTTGTCTCCGTTGAATAACAAAATCAAAAACATGAGGAGGGGCTGTCATATGCGACAAGAATCTTTCAATTATACGGTTATCTTTATCTTTTGGAGTTTGATAGTGGAATTTATTTCTCAATTGGATTTAGTGATTTAAATCCTCTGTATTCATTTATAAACAATTAATTTATGGATAATTACACTATATATAGAAAAATTGGGAGATGCATCTAAGTCATATTCTCTCTATGATATTTGTATTTATTTAAAATTTTTAATGAAATTTTAATATTATTTTGAACAATATATTATTATAAAAATTAAATTAATATTTTTATGCATATAACATATGAAAATAAAAAATTATATATTAGTTGAAGAAGTATGAGATATCCCTAAAAAAAAGATGTATGAGATATATAAAAATAAAATAAATAAATAATTTTATTTTTTTTACACATTTGGTTTCAACATTTCATATCCATTGATAGCTTATAGCTGGATTTTGAAATCAATTAACTCATAAATGTTGATGGTTTGATAAAATATAACATAACTATTAAAAACATATTGTTATGATCCATAATTTATATATTTTTAAAAATTTTTAAAGTGACTATATTATTTTTTATTTTAATATATAATATAAATAAAACATATTAATTAAATTTTTTTAATAATATTGACTATAAATTTTATTACTTTTAAATCACTATAAATAAAATGATAACAAATTATTAATTTAAAAACATTATTAATAAATATTTTATGAAATTAATAAAATTTAAATATAAATATAAATTAGTCCATATCGGTTAATTGAAATTTCTACCAATTATCGGTTAAATTAAAAAAATTACCGAACTTTATTGAATTCTATGTATTATCAAATGCTTCATAATATAGTTTTAGAAAGCGACACGTTGCAGCCTTCTTTCCCATATATTAAAAGAACCAAAAGTGGCAACTCTACCACCGGTTTTATCCACTTCCATTTAGTTTTCTCCCTCCTGTTCTGTCACCTACCTCTCAAAATTTTTATATAAACTCCCATTTTTACCCTTCCCAAATGTTGAGCCAACGTTCTACCGGGGGCTAATTAAGTCACTTCTTACCTCAAAAAATATGTACGGTTAAATACTCCTAAATTCGCTCGCGGTCACGGATGCCCATTTATATCTCTCGCTTTAAATTCACGTTCCATTGTTACAGATTTTTTTTATCTTTTCTCGGAAAAGTGAAGGAAAATATGCATTCGCTTTCTAGTATTAAAGTCTTTACCAATTTTCGCGCAAGCGCGAGTCCGCGCTTGCCGGTTCGTAGCCCCTGTTTCGAGAGGAAGCCGTGGATAAATTTTGGGGATTCCGCGAGGACATGTGGTATTGTAGCGTGTTCCGTGGAGAGGAACGGAAATGGTGGTGGAGAAACAAGTTCGAGCTCAAGTTCTGGGTCGGGGTTGGGTTCGGATTATAGTGTAAGTTCGATTTTGTCGCGGACTCAAACTTATGCTTTGTTGAAGCAGCAAATGGAAGTTGCTGCCCAATCTGAGGTTAGCCTCCTTTTTTCCTTCCCTTTCTATTGTTTTCTTTTCTCATTACATTATTTGTATAGTTATAAGATTTTTTTAAATGCTATTCAAGGATTACGAAGAAGCTGCTAGACTTCGTGATTCATTGAAATCGTTTGAGGAAGGGGAACCAGTTCTGCTACTTCGTAGGTTGCTTAAGGAGGCCATTAGTGACGAGCGATTTGAGGTATCCTTTCTGACTTTCTGTTTTCGTAATCGATGGTGTTCCATTTTCAGCTGGATATGATGGATTCAAAGAAACTAGTTTAAGCTAAGTTGCATTTATTTAAGTCTGGTTATTGCATCGTGGTTTTGTTTGAATTAGAGCAATGTATATCAGTCTGTGCACTTCTGCGTTTCTTGAATATCCTTGTGTTGGTTCAATTTTTTTAATATAGAAATTATTCAGATGAATCATTTTATTGGGTGTGAATTTATTTTTTTCTTGATAATCTTTTATTTATTTGGTAATTATGGACCAGGATGCTGCTAGATATCGTGATGAACTAAAAGAGATCGCCCCACATTCGCTCCTGAAATGTTCAAGTGATGCAACAACCTTGGTATGTCAACAATCTGAATTCTGTGGCACAGTAGCAGTTATTGCTGTTGTTTCAGAATGACTGATTTCATGTGGTTAATCTGGTTTCCCTCTTTTTTCGTAAGGCCATTATCATTTGTCATAGGGTGTGATCATCTCTTATATTAATATTTGATTATTATAGTTAAGGTTGGCGTGTTCAGAACCATGGTTTAGAATAATTTAATGTAGTGGCATTTCTAGCATTCTAAAAATTAAGAGCTTGTATTCTCAAGGGCCTATGATTCAGGAAAATGACATGAGTAATATTTTTGAAAATTAAATATTCAATATTTGGGAAAGGTTTTTGAAGTCTATAAAATCTGTGTGCAGGGTACAGGTGGTTTTGCTTCTTCTTTTTTCTGTCTTGTCTCTATTTGGTTTCTCTACTTCATATTTGGTAGGTTATTAGCCTGTTGGTCTATGTATAGACAGAATTAGATACATGCAGCAGAATGCTGATTACAAGGGTGGACAAAGACAAGTGACAAAAACCTAGGCACTGATATTAGATTAGCAGTAACTCAACCAAAATCTCATGCATTGCAGGGGATCAGGGTTCAAGTTAGGAGCGTGTACATTGATGGCAGAAGTCAGCCTTCTAAGGGACGGTACTTCTTTGCTTACAGAATAAGAATCACTAATAACTCCGATCGTCCTGTTCAACTGCTCAGAAGACATTGGATTATCACTGACGCCAATGGAAAAACTGAGAATGTCTGGTGAGTTATTTACTTCACTTCTATTATCTGCTATTCTGGAGGCATTCAAGTCTCAAGATGCTTTATTCTGTACCTGTGTTTTTATTGTTCTGTGAGTGTCGACTTGAGATCATATTTGCTGGACTTTCAAATTTGATCATGTTTTTATTCTCCATTTTACAGGGGTGTTGGAGTTATAGGTGAACAGCCAGTTATACTTCCTAGGACAGGGTTTGAATACTCATCTGCTTGCCCATTAACTACTCCTGATGGCAGAATGGTGAGCTGTGGTTTCCTTTCGTTCACTTCCATGAGTAGTTTCCAATTTATTTTTCTTCTTTGGTTTTCATGCCTCCTGTCCCCTTGTGCAATTTATTGAAGAGCTTAGTATGCAGTTGTTGTTTCTCTACTACGGAAGTTTATTCAAATTGTTTTCTGGAAAGTATGGATACACTTTGGTTATATATATATAAATTGTTTGTGTTGCCTATTTTTTTTAGTTAAAAAAATGTCTGATGGGTTCAAAGTAATAAGAGGAAATTGTGCGTGGCGAGAAGGGTTTCTTTGGTGAAAATATGTTAATCTGTATTTGATTTTTTAATCTTCTGATTCTTCTTTATGTGATGATAAGTTCCAAATATTTGAGAGTTGGTCATCCGCAAGCATGCCTCTAAACTTAGTTCATTTGCAGGAAGGTGACTTTGAGATGAAACACATTGATAGGGTAGGCTCACCAACTTTCAACGTGGCTATTGCACCATTTTCTCTCTCAATACTAGGAGACGCAAGTGACACTTTTTGAGACATGAACTATAAAATCACTTTTCCGAGATGAGGACCTGCATCTGTCCTATGTGTTGTGCCATTGTGAAAAGGACGGTTAAAAGAGAACTGTAAATTCGTGTATTTTTATTGTGCAAATGTAAATTTCATCTCCATTGTTGGGGAATATGAATCAATATGCTCATAAATTGTTTCACTATGATTTATATTACATTCTCTATATTAAAACAAAGCAAAATTACTAGAGTTGTAAACCAGTTACAAGGTTGGTTATGAGCTCTAAGCTCATGCATGAATGGTAGGGTTATTATTATTATTATTATAATTTGCAAGTGTAGTTAACAGTTGACCCTACTTACTCAATTGAAACACATCTTTGTGTTTTTTTTATGCATCTCATGTAATCGAGTTCAGATTGTCTTATCCTGCACTGCACTGAACACATTCAAATTTTTATTTTTTGTCCCTTTAAATTTGTAAATTTCCATTGTTGAAGCTGTAAAGCAGGTATTATATCATGGGGCTATTAGCTTCTGATAAAGTAGAGGAAGGTTCCCTGTGCCTATTTCAACTCAGTGGTTTAGTGATTAGCAACGTAATGAGGAGCAAATATTGTTTTATTGGTTATCTTGACTGCGCCATGTGTAGAATAACCATATGTTCTGCATCAAGTAAACTTGGAATTCCCTCTTTGGTGGGCCTAAGCAAATTTTGAAGGTATTCTCTTTGTCTTTGTCTATACAGTGATATTTCAATAGTCTATCTCAGAATTTGTTGCATAAGGCAATGTTCCTCTCTAGTCTTAATTTGTTCTGTTCATATTTGGTTGTTATATGTTGTTCCTTCCCTATAAATAAAATAGTCATCATTAAACTTTCTGTTATCTTCTAAATAGGTGGCCATATCCATTTTTGACTTGTCAGCTTCATATGCCCCTTTATGGTGAGGATGATCTCCATGTAATTGATGCTTATATTTTTGTTTATTTTCAAGAACCATTGTTAAAATTGGTCCTTCGCAGTATTTGAAGCGCTCTTTGTTTTCTTGAAGATATTTCTTTATGGCAGTGATGCATATCCCAAGGTATGGTATTTTTGCTTTTATTGTAAAGCTGAAACACACTTACACACTCTATTCTCGAGATATGGCTCCCTGAGTCCTACGGTGTAACCAGTAACAATAGTTGACAGCTAAACTGAAACCAATTTACAACATCTAGAAGAAACTGTGAATTATTATGTGTAGGAAGTTGCAGAGATGGAATAGACATGAAACAGAATCATTTCAGTAAGTTTTGGAAGATACAAAATGTTCTAACAAGAAAAGCAGCAATCTTGAGCCTCTGTAGCCATTGTTAGAGTAGCAATATAAATATATTTATATTGGAAAAAAACTCAAAAAGAAAAAAAAAAATTATAAACATTAGGGATATGGTAGATAATATATCCAAGTTATCACATCTGTAAATGGTGGGCAAAACAGTAAATCCACCCCCTCTTTTTTTTGTGTCAAACGATGCCTCGTTTATTCAATTGAAACGCATCTTTCATTTCTCAAGAGGTATCTCTTGTATTGGAGTTCAAAGCAGGTACTGCGTATATCATTGAGCTATGATCATCCTTGTGTCGAGTGCATAAGAATTAGTAAAAAAGAAAAAAAAGGTGAAGTATACATAAAACCCAGAGTTTAATCTTATTGAGAAAGCATCCTCCTCAATTTCCAGACAAAAGGTATACTAAATAAGCAAACAGCAGGCACGTTTCTTTTTCCCAAACCCAGACCCTACCACGCTACGTTGCTGCTAAATGCTACTACTAACACATGAAATTGTCTACTGCCTGTGCTGTTCAGTGCGTATTTCCCTGCTTAATTCCTGGCAACAAACCATGCAAGCAATTTACTTATGCACAGTGTCCAAATCCAAATCCAAATCCAGTCTATTTAAACATAACTTCTAAGTTATAACTTCCTGTAATTGCATTCTTCAAAATAACATCAGACCAAACTTGGGATTCTCTCTTTGGTGGGCCGTAACCAGATATGGAAGGTATTCTCGTTGTCTTTTTCTCTATTAGTCTATATTGATATTGTTTCTGACGTTATCTGCTCATATTTGGTATTTGTTGTCCTCTTGATACTTGTTTTTTCATTGTCAATGATCCTTAGCCATATTTCATCAGACCTTTTTCTTTTTAAATATGCGAAATTCATTCGCTCAATTAAATTAAATTTGCACCAGACAAAATTTATAAAGAGAGTAAAACACTCTCCGCCAATTATTTAAAAGAACTCCATGCCCAGTTCATTATATCCGTTTTATGAAAGTGCAATGTATAGAAATTAGAATACATAATTAGTGACATGGTGACCCATCTTGCATACAATATTACAATTATGTTGTCCATTCTTTGACATCCAATAATTGATTTTTGGTATATGATAGTGTTAATTATTAAACTATATGTACTCCTTTCAAATCGATTCTATTCCTATTTTGTTCTTATTCTCAATAATTAATTAATTTAAGGTTGCATCCTTTACAAAGTAATTTCTAACGTGTTTCAAGGTCTTGTTCTTGCTTTGTCACCACGTTTGTCTCAACATCAACTTCTCTTTATCCCCTGTCCTCAAAAACTTTCTTGAGGCTCCCGTTTTATTATTGTTTCCACCTCTCACATATTTTTCCGTTCATTACTTCTCACATATGAAATATAATATTTTTTTAAAAAAATTATTATATTTATCTAATGTCATTTCTCTTTTAGACATTTTCATATTATATCAAAAGGAAATTTAGTAAATGGCTAGCGGTTAAATAAACGACATAATCAAGGTTTCAAATCTTGATCCGAACGTAAAAATGTCGTAAAAAAAAAAGGAAAATTTAATAAAAATATTAAAATTGTCTCAGTTGTTCAAGCTTTATTTTAGGATTTTTTTTTTTCAATTATAATTTTTAGATTATTTTTTTAAAAATAAAAATTCTCTTCCCTGCCGAGTCATTTCTGTCGTTGCTTTTTGTTACTTTTCTTTTCTTTTCTCCCTCTGTTTCATATTTGGCAGCGACAGTAAAAAAGAAAAAGGAAAAAAAAAAAAAAAAAAAAAAAGAAAAAAAAGAAAGAAAGCCATTAACGTCGGTGAAAAAGTTGAGAAGCGATATGCGTCACCGTCGGGTGGAGCAATTGCAAGTGCCCCCAGAAGACCAGTCGTAATCCGGTGCTTCACGTTTTACACTTTTCTGATGCGACTTAGCTTATGAACCCAAAAAAGATTCCCAATTGGGCCCGCGTGCCGCGAGCCTTTCAAAACAAACCACGTGATTGCACGAAAACCAATCACTGAAAGCCACGTATCACCGCAAAACTAAAGCCTTGTTGGATATATTAAGATGAAGCTGCTAGGTTTGGCTTAGAAGAAATTAGGTTGTTCTCCAAAAAATAATAGTACTATAAAATAAATATTTCAGAAAAAAGAGCATTTAAAATTTATTTATATGATTTTAAATTATAAAAATAATAAATAATTATTAGCATATTTTAGTTGATGCCAGCCAATATAAAATTTTTTAAATCATGTATATAAAATTAATTATAATTTTTTAATTTGATGTTTTCTATTATTTTTTATATGAATAATAAATAAATAAATAATTCAATGTGTCAAAGTAAATTATGCCAACAAATATTAATTTTCAGCAATAACATTATTCTAAAATTATGAAATTGATAATTTGAATATATTAATCCCTAAAATTAACAAAAAAAAAAAAAAAAAGGAGAAAACTTGGCGTGAAGAAGAAGCTGTGACAATTTTGGGTGACAGGCTATAGGTCAAACTAAGGAGTCATAAAATGGGACCCACACAATTAGCATCACTGATCTCAAGCTTTAACTGAAAGCTAAAAGCTAACGTCATAATTTCTAATCAGCCTTTCCGCATGATTAGCTGGCCAATCTTGCCTACAGTTAAACAAACACACTCTCTTCTCAAAAAGAGACCCCCCCGTTTACTGTTTAGCGTCAATTGATCAATCATGAAAAAATAATCAATAGCATATATCACAGTACTCATTGGTCAAAGGATTGGGTGTGTATTTCCAGAAAAAGAGCTGCAATGTACTGTAACATTTCTCTTTCCCCCTCAGTTACTCTTTCCCGTCTTTACCTGCACACAACAGACAGTACACAATGAACCAAAGACCATTATTCTTGAACTCCCAAAACAATATATCTAAAATAAGGGAAATATTTGTTGTTTCTTGAAAATGAGAGAAATTTTGAAAAGACTAAAAAAAGCCTGAAATGCAAGAAAAGTAGACAGGAAGTTGTATTGCATGTCTCCTAATAAAGAATTATATACTTGCATGCATACAGAAAGATTAGGATAGTACATAGACATTAGACATTCTCTAAGCATTTTCAAGATTTTATTGATATTCTTATTGAAAAAGAAAGCAGAGAAGCTTGGGCTCAAAGCAGCCTTCCCTTTTAGTTTTATCTTCTATATATATATCTTTCTTTTCTTTTCCCTCTTTATTTAGTTTTCTATTCAAAACAAAGAAGCAAAGCATCTCCTTGTAGGCTCTTGCACACCATCACATTGTCTTTTGCTTTCCCTTGTGAGTATTCACCTTTCCTTTCCTAAGAATTTAGCTGCTTCTTTTGTGTGCCATTTATCTTTTAATATAAGAGATTTGAAATTTTCCTTCCTCTGCAAGAACCCACCTAAAGTTTGGAACTTTGATTAGTTTTGGGTCAAATCAACCTGGATTTTTAATGTTTTGAATTTCCCATTGGTCCAATATTCTCTGTTTTCTTGTGATACAATAGTACTTGAGCACCCATATAATAACTTCTCTTTTCTAATTTCAAGCGTAAACCATGTCTGGGTCTACGTGGTTTCATAAATGTGTAATCTTAAGCACATTTCAGCATTTGAGTTTCACTTCTCACCCAATTTATTCAATATTTCTTCTTCTGATATGGATATCAGATTTCATATAGTTGCACTGCTTTTAATTGAAACTTATTTTTAATTAGTTAGTATTTCGATTTTCAGTTGTTATTTCCTTCATTGCTTCTTATATACACAACTTTTTTCATTCTTTTCCCTCTGGAAAATTAATTGTCAATATCTTCATTTTTCTACTTCTTGAATTGTGCTGGCCAATATTCTTTCTCTTGTGATGATTTGAAAATATTTCATTTACTATACCAGATAAAAAAAAAAAAAAGTACTTGAGTGCAGAATCAGAGAAGTAGTAGAAGTGACAAAATGAGTTTTATAACAGGAAACCTTCAAAATACTTGGCATCCAGCTATGACTGCTAATACAACCGTAGCCAGTTACTGGCTAAACTGGAGGTTCCTCCTTTGTGCCATTTGGGTTTTGATCTCCATGATTCTTGCTTCAATTCTTATATGGAAAAATGAAAATTTTCCCAAAGTGGAACAAGGTAGTGCAGAGAATAAACAAGAAACAGAAGCTGATTTATATGATGATGAGAGTTGGAGAACATGCCTTAAAGGAATCCACCCTGCCTGGTTGTTAGTTTTCAGAATTTTTGCTTTCCTTTCTCTTTTGGTGCTGTCGATTGTGATTACTTTCGTGGATGGAGGCAGCATCTTTTACTTCTATACTCAGTAAGTTGAGCTTTTTCTTAATTTTGTCTTATCCCCTGCTTAAATTCCATTTAGGGTCTGTTTAGTATTGCTATTTTAGCGTTTGTAGAAAAAAACACTACATTGAAAATGTTTTTGGGTTATTAAATTTATTCTCAAGGCATTTTCATATATTCTAGACCTAAAACCTTCCAGAGAGCAAATTAATAGCAAACGCAAAATTATTATTCCAATAGCACAATGGTGATTTTCGAAAAAGCGGTTTCAACCTCAATGGCTGACAAACTCTTAATCTTGAAATAAGAGGGATAAAAAAGTTGTGTGAACTTTCAGTTTCAAACAGCACTGCTTGATCATTTTAACTTGGACTGATGAATGATAGCTTTTTTGATAATGAACAGGTGGACATTTACTTTGGTCACCGTTTACTTTGGGGTAAGTGTTATTATGCCATAAAAAGAGTCATCCTAAGAATGCTTTTAAGCACATAATAGCTTAATGGTCCTTTTTTTTCTTTCCAATTTTTTCTGTTATATTCTTTATGATTTGATCATAATCAATTTGTAGCTTGGATCATTCCTCTCCATTCGCGGATGTTACCTATATCACAAAAGAGTTGGTGGGGATAAGGTTGGTAATGTAGAGGTTGATTCAGAACTAGGAAACTCTGCTACTCCTGCACCTGTAGAAACTTCCAGTACTTCTAATGAACAAGTTGACATGAGGCAACCAGCAGGGAAATGGGTTTATGTCTTTCAAATAATTTTCCAGGTATATTAAAGAAGTTGGTAGATTTGGACAAAGTTTTTTGTTGCTTCAGCACAAAATGTTGTTTTCTTATTACAAAACATTATTGACAGTTTTACTTGTTTGCATGGAAACAGATGAATGCAGGGGCCATTATGCTCACAGATTGTGTATTTTGGTTCATACTTGTTCCATTTCTAGCAATCAAGGATTACCATCTAACTGCAGTAAGTATCATTCTAGAACCAACTCATTCAAATTCTCTGCCTAGTAATTTTGATTCCTTGATATCTAAATAATGTGTTTGTTTTTACTTTTTTTTTTTTTTGTTGCAGCTGGTTATAAGTATGCATTCTTTGAATGCTATCTTCCTAATTGGTGATACTGCCTTAAATTGCCTGGTAAGCTGCTTTTGTTTCAGTCATAGTATAACCATTTCCAACTCTTTTTATAAAAATGTTGCTTTCTAACTCTTTTCATGAATTTCTATTTCAGCGATTTCCTTGGTTTCGGATTGCATATTTCTTCATATGGACAATAGTATATGTCCTGTTCCAGTGGATTATCCATGCTTTTTTCAGACTATGGTAGAACTCCTCTCTTTTATTCTTCTTCTCATTATCAAACTTCAATTTTTCTTTTTTAGGTCTTCTCATTGTTCTATTAACCCTAAACTTTCTGTTATCTTCTAAATAGGTGGCCATATCCATTCCTTGACTTGTCATCTCCATATGCCCCTTTATGGTGAGGATGATCTCCATATAACTGATGCTTATATTTTTGCTTCCTTTTCAATAATCATTGTAAAAATTGATTCTTTATATTTTAAATAAGCATTGATTTGGTACTTACTAATCTGGTTTTAATCTTTCTGTTTCTTGAAGGTACTTCTCTGTGGCAGTGATGCATATCCCATGCTATGGCATTTTTGCTTTCATTATAAAGCTGAAACACACTCTATTCTCAAGATGGTTCCCTGAGTCTTACCGATGTCGGAAGTAACAGTAAACCAGTACGAATTATCAGCATAGGAAGTTGCAGAAATAGAATAGAGAAGAACAGAATACCAGAGATAATATAAGACATCGAAGACATCCCTCGTCTTAACAAAGCTGACAAAAGATAAGAAAAAAACAAAATCATTTCATTAACCGAGTTTTGGAAGATGCACAATGGTCTAACAGGAAAAGCAGCAACCTTGAGCTGGTGTATCCATTGTTTCAGTAGCATATATGGTTGTAACTATGTAAAGATAACTATTGTAAACAATTCAAAATAAATAAATTATAATTGGTCTCAGTTCAATTTTATACTTGTACTTTACTATTATTTCATTTCTTGTTATTGGATATAATATTTTGGTCTGAGTGGCATTAAAAGGATTCAAGATTCCACATAAAAATTATTATTTTTGTAATGAAAAGAGTACTGAACTAACTCTTAAAAGAGATTCTAGTGCCACTCGAATCATATTTGCTACTATAAGTTGATGGAAACAATTCTTCTTCAACTCATTCCCAAAAAGGAGAATAAACATCGATGCTATAAGTTGATACAAACACATGTCCACATCCATAAAGGGATTCTCCTTCCTATAGGGTATACATGACCTATCAGAAGAAAACTATTACAAATTCTGATTCAGGGATAGCATTACCAACTGATTTTTATTTTGAGCTACTGCTTCTTAATTCCACAATAAAGATTTATCAGGATAACTTGTTTTGAGCAATCAACATGTGAAACAATCAGTTACTTTCACAAAACAATAATATTGATAATATATTTTACAAAGAATACACCCAAAACCCCGACCCAGCCTCAAAATTTTTGCTACAATGGTGTGGGCAACTTCTGGTTATTCAGACAACAAAAAGACAATATACAAATGGTACATTTCAATTACAGGTGATCAAAGGGAAGTGCTCGGCAAAGAACCCATTAGAATAACCGTGTCACGATCCTTGAGCTCGTTCATCATTTCTGGTTTTGCCCTAGAAAATAGTCCAGAGAGCAATCCCATTGATAAACCAGAGCTCGATCCCCTTCCTAGCAGGCCACTAGCCTTATGAATCAGCTTATTAGCAGCCTCCATAGTCTTCGCCTCTCCAAAAAGTGCCCCACAAGAGCAGTTTGTGAGCCTTCTAAAGCAAGGTTTGTGGAATACGGATTCACAAGATTTACACCTTTCAATCTCACCTTCCTGTTTATTATTAGTTTTCTACTATCAAAATACATTTAACTGAAATTTCAATAGAAAAAAAAAAGAAAGTATGCATATCCTTTGGTTTTACACACAGAGAAGAGTATATTCCAGCACTACATGGTTTCCCCTATAGGCAAAAGTCTTTATGTTGCTAGATAATGTTGACATGGCAATTATGTTGCATGTCATTTAGATGACATGTCAACACAATGACTTCTGCCAACAGAATTAACCTCATGGCATTGGGTGTAGAAACCAAGAGTACGATGTGAATTCGGCTGATTTCAATTATTTTTTGATATTAAAACTCCAGTTTGCACTTGGCATTATCTTTTCCACCTTTTTCAATGGTCAGCTACAGCAATTCTCAAGGGAGCTTTAAGCTTTATTTGGAAAAGCATAGATTATGAACTCTAACTTCCTGAAGGAGGATATGGAAAATCTTAATGATTCCAAAAAATCCAATATTTGGTGTTCTTGTTCATTGGTTTAGATGTTCCAATAGGCAGGCCCTAAGAACTTCAAAGAATAACATGTAGTCTAAGAAGAAGATCCAGTAAAGTAATATCCCAATGCTTGCGAACTGCCCAGGCTATAGCTATATATATGTATGAATTCTCACCTGAAAAGGGAAAATGAGTGAAGATGGATCATTACAAGCTTGTCGGGCACTGCAGGGAATTCCTACATCACAGCATATAAGGCATTGATCTGTTATATGCTCCAGAATTTTACTCGAAACTGTCTCAATCATCACAGGTAATGCTGAAACATAGGTAGGAAGAATAATTAGAAGTCGATATACAGAGAGCTCAGACATTCAAATGCAAGTTCTACAGAGTTACTTCATCTAACAAAAAGAAAAATGCAGAACTCAATTATGAAGGTATCAAAAGTAACAGAGTATGTATTGGAAAAAACTGTCCTATGGTGCAGATTACAAGGAAAAGCTTCAGATTGGCATTATCAGTAGCACATAAGCTGATATTAATAGAAGATAACCACATTTTAAGTAGGTCCGTTAGCATTCTAATGCCCCTAAATGCATACACACATGAACCATATAACAGAGAAGGTGCACAAATGTATTCAAGATTGCATAACAGTTGGGGCATAAAGAAATGGATTAAACAGGAAAGCATAAACTTCAACGAAATGGGCTCCAACCAAAATGCTTAAGTGACAGTGAAAATGAGAGATATTAACCTGCAAAAGCCCCCTTTGAGAGATCAATCAGGTCCTTAAGTGCAAAAAAATCATTGCTTTCAAGAAGATATTTACGAGATCCAAGTCCTCTATTGATGGTCCTCCGGAATGGACAGCGAACATATGGAAGCATGCTTCCAATTCTTTTCCTGACACTCATAATATGTTGCAGGGCTGGGACCTTTGAGAATAGGAACGGATTAACTGCACTCACACAAAGCATCGGCTGCAAAATAAAATCATTAGACATCTCACATTACCTCGGACAAGAACAAAACATGCTTGTTAAGATTAACTAAAATATACAATATGCAACCAGTGAATCATTGATAATATATGCATGTGTAGATCATTTTAATGCAGAGTTAAGAAAAAAATTAACAAATCAAATTAGTTCCACTACATATATAGCCATATCATGGATTCCATGGAGTACAAGAATGCTTAAACTCATCAGTTTACAATAGTCTAAACCAAATGTGAACAGGAAAACAGAAAGATATTTGAATTCTGTTTGAACCATTAAGTTTATGCAAGCAAGCCCAAAGACTGTGAAAAATCCACTTTGTATTCCTTCATATTATTTATTTTAATGTCAATATGCTTTCCCTTTTCCAGTCACCTAATTATGGCACTTGCTCATCCAATCAATATCTATCCAGTCAGAGAATTCACAGATGAGGACAAACAAAAAGTTTCAGTTCTTGAATTACCTGCTCGTGTATGGAATCCAGGTATGACTTAGCCAATTGCGAGACTGGATAATGACTAAAATCCCAGTAATGTAATACTCTTGCAGGTAAAACTGCAGTTTCATTTGTATGGCACGAAGAACAAAACAACTGACCAGTGTATTCACAAAGTCGAGGCTTCCCCCACCCAAGTACTTGCACAAAGTCCCGCACTAGCGTCACACCATCATCAAAATGTTTGTGGCATCCAGCACAAGTATAATGTTGCGCTTCAAGCAACTGTTTTGTAGATTTGTATGCCCTTATTTCAACAACAAGTGATATTGTCTTCCCTAAAGTGGATATGTTTCCTGGTTCTCCTTCTCTATTAGAGAATACAGACCAAGGCACTGGTTTTTGTAACAAAGAGGAGCTACAAAGTGAATCTCGAGGGCATAAAAACCATAGCAATGCACTTGGTGGACTAGCAAAATAATGTGAATGGACAATTGAATGCAAGCACTCCTGAATAAGAACACTTCTCATAGAAACAACATCTGGCGATGCATTGCCAAAGATTTTTCTTGATTCCTTTTCTACAGAGGACCAGGGGAGTGGAAGAGTCCAACCCTGGTCAGTAAATAATGATTTTAGCCGACGATAGAGTGTAAAGAAATCACGATACCTGCGTTCAACCTCCCACTGATCCTTGCCACTCCATACTCTAATTATGTAGACAGTAAATTCCTTTACCCCAACCAACCTTTCACTAAGTGAGACATCTCCTTTCTTCTGCTTGGCACCGACTACTTCAATCCCATCAATTCTAAGTGGCAGTGGGAAGGTGTCATCTGCCCCAGAAGTGGAAGCAGTTGATCCACCATCTCTTACAGGCAAAGATAATTGTGCTTGGGACATGCGATTACCCTGAGGAAACCTAGCCCCTTGAGACTCGCTAGAGTCAAGCAAAATTTCTTCCATTTCATTGACAATCTCATCATAAAATTCATTAAGTTCAACTTTGTCAGCCTGCCAAAAGGGGTGGAGTGCTAGAATTCAGATGCAACTAAAAAAGCCACAAGAAAAATAAAAGAACCAAATTTATAGTAAAATACTCTTGGAACTGAAATTTGATACATGAGCCACCCTCCAATTAATCACTGAGGTTCCAGATGGCCAAGATAGATGCTATCGGTTAGCAAAATAATAGACAACATTCCATTTTATCATACTTATCAAAACTTGATAATACCTAATCACATCTATGGATTATTTTATACTGGCGTTTGTGGATGTGTGCTTATATGCTGAATGATATCCATGGAAAGTTTGACTAGATCAATGATCACATATACAGAAATACTCAGAAAGATAGCCGGAGTCCAAAATAATACATGTGGCAAGTATTGCAGCATTTTTAGGTTCCATATTTTCCCACCTAAATGAGTCTTTCCATATGTTTGCATGATAGTCTATCTGAGGAAAAAGTATGACATGATATGAAACATACATGATTCAATTTCATAATGCATAAGCTTCAGAAATATTTAATAGCAAACATCACTAGCAAAGAGACTGAGTGAATTAAACCCCTAGGCACCACAAAATGACCACTTATCTACTTACAGACACTGACCTTAACTGGTGCAGGATGGTCTTCTGAAAGATCCACAGATTTAGGACTGTTTTTCATTGTTCTGGTCCTGTTACTTTCAATTAACAATCTCGCTGAATTCGGTTTATGGTCTTCAATGAACTCTGCACTTCCATTCTCAAAATATTCAGTCGAATGGGAACAGAGTTGATTAGGCGAGTCAGAAAGGGGATCTGGTTTTAATTCTAAACTCTGAGTTCCTTGCTTTTCCAAAACTTCACCACCATCAACGTGAATGATATCCACAGATTTCACACACAAACCCTCCCTTTCCATGCTGCATTCCAATCCAAAGCCTATGGGATTTTTCTCAACAAATGGATCCTGCTTCATATCAAATATGTCACTGCCAGAACATCTCTTAAAATGCTCTGTTCTGTCATTAGCATCTTCGACCAAACTGCAGACAACAGAAATGTCTTTGACATCTTCTTGCTCTAGTTTATGAAAACTTTGTAAATGAGATGATGTGATTGGGGTGATTTTGTCATCTATGACTATTTCATGAGTTCCTTGGACCTGAGAAATAGCCACAGGAACGTCTCTCACCTTTTCTGCTTGCTTCAGGTCAGAATTCTGAGAATTAAAAGGGACTACTGAAGAACTATTGAAATCTTCCACCAATTCATTGCCTTCAACCTGTCCGGTGCCTGGAAGTTCGGCAGTTACATCTTCCCCTATTTCTCTTAGACCAACAACTGGCACCCCTATTGAGGCCACCGACTTTGAATTTACGTGGCAACATTCAGTTTCGAAGTTATGTTTTTTCTGCTCCTGAAATTTATCCAAGGGCAGAGAAGAAAGGGTACCTCCTCCAGTTTCTTGCTCAAAATCATCCCAATCCTCCGATCCAAAGGCTACAGATGTATTGATAAGTAGTGGGTTCTCATTCTCAATTTTTGCTTCCTTGCTATACTGTATGTTCCTTGGGGTGTACAAGTTCTTCCTATTCTCATCATCAGAGCCACAGCCATACATTGAATCATCATCTTCAGAGTGCTCATATCTAGATGAGGTCCCATCTTCTTCCCCAGCCATGTCCCTTTCTGAATCAAACCCACCTGACATAAAATTCAAACCATTTCCGACCTCACTGCCATTCAAGTCCCTCTCATTACGTCCCACATTAACACACTCTTGCCCACTGCCCAATCCAATATTCATTCCTCTACTTTCTCCGCAATTAATTTCACCATCATCCATTTCCAATCTACTCCTACCATTCTCGGCAACTCCCTCTTTGACATCCCCTTTCAAACAGTCCAAATCCGAACCAGACATTTTCTGCTCCTCCATATTCCTATCAAACCTCCCTCCCAAACTAAAATTCTCCAAACTACCATCCAAACTCCTCAACGAACCAAAATCAGACTCTGTAAAATCATTACGAGGAACAAACGAGCCGCAAAAACTAGGCGTACCCATGACCGAGTTTGCGCTACAGTACTTCTCGAACTCCGATTCTCCTCCGCAAGAGGAGTACTGCGACAGCGATCCAGGAGATGCATCGCCACCACCGGACAACTTTGGCGGGAAAGAATCGAACAGATCGGAAGAGGCGGGCCCAGAGACGTCCTCATGAGGCCCCTCTCCATTGATCATCTGATCCTTGGTATTGTCAAAATCTTGATAAAATTTATAACAGTCAACCAAGAAAGAAAAAGAAACAGATAACTTAGAATCGCAAAATCAATCCAGAAAGTGTCTCACCTGTTAAGAGAGAGAATTGGGTTTAAAGTAGAAAGGCAGAAAGATTATGGTTTTATCGCAGTGAATCAAATTGGGGAACTGAGAGAATCAAAGTCTGGAGTTGCAGAGAGTGTAGGAGACCGTGAGAGAGGCGATCTTTCCTTTGTGCTTGAAAGAGAGTGTTGCCGTGAGGATTTGTGAATCAGTTCAGTTGTCTTTTGCTCTTGTTTTGAACGGTTAAGAGGTTGTTTGTTTCAGTTTGGTAAAACTGGCACCATTTATGGACATCGAAATGAGAATGGTTGTTGTATGTAATTTACGTTTTCCTCTGGAAAAATAGACTGGCACTCTGTATATAGAATTCATTCAATTTTTACATTTGCGTTAAAAAAATTAAATATTAAAATTATATCAAAATGTTAATGGAATTATATAGGAACTTTATAATTAATTTTTAAAAATAGAAATATGTTGATTTAATTTTAATTTTTTTCTTCTTCTTATTTTTAGCGTAAATTAATTTAATTATTTATATCTAATAAAAATACTGACGATAAATAAATAATTTATTAAAAAATAAAAACGTTAGAGACTAGCTGATATATTTAATAGTATATCAAATATAATATACTGATAAATATATATATATATATATTTATTCAATAAGACAAATTAAGTGGGAGTTACGGATTTATGAGTACCATTGAATCCCAGGAGTAATTTGTCTCGCTCTTCAGCCTTGTATCACTTATGTCAAAAATTAGATAATAACGAATACGGCACTTAATTTATTAATAACCATCAATTGACCAAGCATTTCCTTGTATTTGCATTCAGACCCCACATAAAACCTCCTACGGACCCAAAGCCTAAAACCCTAACACCCAGTTAGAGCTTTAAACCACAGAACAGGTCACACAGAGGTCGATCAAATCTGGGAATGGCGAAAACAAGCGAAACAGCTATGGAAGCCCTGCACCAACTGAAATCCACTGATCCTCCGTCATGGATAGTACCATCAGCCACACTATCTGAGACGGTGCGGACGGCGTCTCAGCACCTATTTTCTTCCCTCAAGCCCTATGTCCCCAAATCCCCGTTCGATCAACTTTTAGTTGATGGATTTGACGCGGAACAGATTTGGCAGCAAATTGACCTCCTATCGCAGCCTCTTCTCTCCAACCTCCGCCGCCAAGTCAAGCACATGGAAAAGCATCCCGAGGAACTCAAAATAGTGCTGAAGGAGAAGAAAGAGAATGCGGTTCTAAAAGAGGAAAGCAAGGTCCGGGAAGAGAAGGAAGCTAATGTCTTTGATGATGATGATGATATGGATATGGATGAATTTGATGATGATGATGAGGAGGAGGAGGAGAAGGAGGAAGGGGGACAAAAAGGAATTGAGGAGGAATATAATGAAGATGAGGATACAGAAATGGGAGAGAAGAAACGGAAAGGAGGGATAGAAGATAAGTTTTTGAAGATAAAGGAATTGGAAGAGTATTTGGAGGACGATGAGGCAAGGGAATATGGATTGGAAAGGAAGAAGAAGAAGAAGGACGATCAGAAGAATTTAGATGAACTAGAGGAAGAGGATGAAGACGAAGACGACGATGAAGAAGGGGAGGAGGACGAAGAAGATGAGGAAGAGAACGATGAGGTGATTCATGCATGGTTAACTGCATTTTATTTGGAATTTCTACTTTTTACTTGTGAATTGGTTCGTTTTTATTTTAGAGTCCATCCAAAATTTTAATCAAACACAGCACAATTCGCCTATATTATGATAAGTTTTGCTGTTACCCTTTTGTTTATACTTTCTCATTCCAAATTGCGATTTTGCAGTTTGATGATGAAGATGAAGATGCAGACAAGTTAGAAACTGCAAGGTATTAATTTCGTTAAATTTGCTTTCTTGTGATTTTATGCATTATATCAGTTCCAATATTATATTAGAGTATAAGATGTTACAGAACCGATATTTTCCATGGTTTACCCAGCTATGTTGGCACATGTCTTCATTGCCATCTTAACATTGTTACACATCAATCATCATTACTCTTACTGTAGCTGCAATCGTTACTAATCATGAAGTTTGAGGTTAAATTAAAGGCCTTAAGACAAATAAAAAAATACATGCAAAATTCTAAATTTATGGTTCATTATCCTTTTAAATAGAATATGATGGCCCCAAGTGTCAGTGTGACAGATACAGTTTGACTATCATCGCCTGAAACTGGAACTTGATCGTTCACCTTGGATTACCACCAAAACTGAAACTGTGATTTGAATCCAGACTTCACCATTACACTGATTTATGTCTTATTTCAATTTATTTTTGTGTTGCTTCACATAAGTACCATCCTCGCCACCATTGTGTCCTTACCACATCTGTGATTGTCACTTAAAAGTTTAAATATTTATAATTTTATATTGCCAATTATTTGGTTCACTTGTATCATTGATATTTAGATATGAAGACTTCTTTGGTGGTAAAAAGAAGGCAGTTCTAAAAAGAAAATCCAAATTAAATAATGAGTCTGATGAAGACTCAGGCTCAGATGATGAACAGGGTGTGGAGCTGGTTGACGAGGTAATATATGAAGTTTATGTAGCTGCTTACGTTGAATGGAAATGGTAGTTTTTTTTTGCAGTGTCATTATAGTACAATTTTATATTTATGAAAGCTTACCAATTTGATGAACAGTATAATGCTTACCAATTCTTTTACTTCTCTATATGGAAAGGCAAGACTATTATGAAATTCAATTTCAATTCCTTTCTTTCATTATTTATTCATTTATTTATTTATTTGGTACAGAAAAAGGGTGGTCTTTCTACCCATGAAAAACAACTTGAGAAGCTTCGGTCTGAGATAGAGCAGATGGAGAAAGCAAATTTGGAGCCAAAATCTTGGACAATGCAAGGAGAGGTGACTTGGTTATTTCTACTTCTGTAGTTCAAAATGCATCGCATGAAACGTGTTTATTGGAATTGGATAAAAATCGGATCCTTATATTAAATAGTGCTTTTGATTTTATTATTTATGGGCTTTCACAACAGGTGACAGCTGCTAACAGGCCAAAGAACAGTGCATTAGAAGTAGATTTGGATTTTGAGCACAATGTTAGGCCTGCTCCTGTAATCACAGAGGAGGTTACAGCATCACTCGAAGATATGATTAAGAATAGGATCATTGAGGTAAAATTCATCACCAGACGAATTTCTGAATGAGTTTCAAAAACTCTCTGGGTTAATGCAGGATCATATATTTAGATTGGTAGCTTCAACTGCTTGATTATGCTGCCTAATGTTTGCTAATAGAAAACCAATTGATGCACACACCTGCCTGTAACTAGAAGTGAACTTGAGAATGTGTTGAATGAAACATTCCTATGCTTTTTATTGCATGCTGCTTCTTCAGTCGCTCTTTAGTATAGATTGTTGGACACAATTAAACTCACCCTTGGAACTTACTTAACAATCAAAAAATCTTGTGATATTTCTAGGGGCGGTTTGATGACATTCAGAAAGTTCCTAGTTTACCCTCTACAGCATCAAGAGAAGTAAAAGAATTGGTAAGCGTTATGCTGGTGAAAGGGGTAGTTTGTTAACTTCCAGTTGTAATTTCTGTTATTATAGAGAAAATATTTTTGAACCTTTTTTTTTTTTCCGGTCTGAAAATTTGCAGGATGAGAATAAGAGCAAGAAGGGCCTTGCTGAAGTTTATGAGGTTTGTCACTCACAAAAATGATGCTTTTGTGGGTTTTTTAACTCTGTATACTGGATCCTGTAATGTTGGCAATGCCAATGATCTCTCACTTTATGAAACTTCTGTTTACTGAAACTCGTTTCATGTAATCATTCACAGGAAGAATATGTTCAGAAGACTAACCCAGCTGCTGCTCCATTATCCTTCTCTGATGAACAAAAGAAGGAGGTGACTTTTATGTGGCATTATTCTTCCTTTATCATTGACTGCCACGTCTTGAATGGACTCCTCAACATCTGGCTCCAGAACTATATGTTGTGCATCCCTATATTTTGATTAAAAACATATCTTTGATTCATTGACACTTGTGGCATTTTCTTTGCTAGGCAAGTGTTCTTTTTAAGAAACTATGCTTGAAACTGGATGCTCTTTCTCACTTCCACTTTGCTCCAAAACCCGTATGTATCTCAACCGTTATAACATGCTTTTCATTATGATTTTTTTTCTCTTTAATTTCATTTAATCTATCGTACATTGTCTTGAAATAGGTAATAGAAGACATGTCTATACAAGCAAATGTTCCTGCTCTTGCTATGGAGGAGGTAAAGAGATTTCCTTGTTATCTTTGGTCTGAACTTGGTTATGACTTAAGATTTACTGATACATGTGATTTCTTCCATGAATAGATTGCACCAATGGCAGTTTCAGATGCAGCAATGCTGGCACCTGAAGAAGTCTTCTCTGGCAAAGGGGACATTAAAGAAGAAGCAGAACTTACGCAGGAAGAGAGGAAGAGGAGGAGGGCTAAAAAGAAAAGAAAATCTAAGGGTAACCACTGATAGGAAACTAATAGCATCTTGGAGACCTTTTTCTCTTTTTTTATTTTGAATAGTGAATGAATTTAATAATTATCTATAATCTGAAGAGTACTCTTTTCTGTTCATGGTCACTTTTATCTGGGATGATAGCTGAAGCAGTAAAAAGGATGGGGAAGAAGGCACGAGACACCTCATTGCTAAATCACAATGATGGTAACAACTAATTTAAGTCAAGTGCCGGTCTGTTTTCTTGACCTGAACCAAATTTGAGATCCGCTGACTTTTCATTAAATTGCAGACAAGGAGTAACAACTTTTTCTTCAAAATATTTATACCCAAGGAGATCCGTGAACCAGTTTCAACTTGTTTTTTCGAAGTTATGGCCACTGAATGGACGGGGAAACTCAAAATAGAGGCCTATTATTTTTTGAAGATGTCTCTCCTGAATTCCTCTTAAAAGGTTAAGGAGCGCCGGGATAAATCAAATTCTACGAGAAAGATTGCAAAATGCTCGAAGGAAAACTTGAAGTTAGGATCAAACATAGAATTCTGTTGTGTAATTAGTCAACCTGTGAAATATTTGAGGTACAGGCTGATTATGTTTTTGACGACGCATTATTTATTCGTTGTTGTGGCAATGGAATTTAAATTATCCTTTATTTGAAATGAGTATGAATGAAAAATAATGCTGTCTTTTTGAGCTTTTAAAGTTTTAACTTAAGATCTGAAATAATCAAATGAAGTATGAGCCTTCGAAGTAGAGAAAACAGCAGCAGCAAAATAAAGAAAAGCCTAACAAGCCCCAGCCAAATAGGCTTGATTATATTAAGGTTGCCAATGGATAAACAGAATTCCTATGCGTATCAAAGATATTATCACAAACGGTGCATCCAAAGCACATTGCTTTTACATAAAATATGATGCATGCTTATTAGTCCAAAAATTCTCAAAAAGCAAACTACAAAAATTGCTGATGTATGGAGAATATTCCAGTCTTGCTCATTCTTTATGGGCCACTGCAAGAGAAAAAACAGGTGCGTGGCGAATGTACTCCATCTTGTTTGATGCTCTGCTGCTAGCACTGACTCTCTTTCAATTCACTGCAAAATCCAGGAGGTAACGCTCCACAGAAAATGATAATTCTACTTACTCAGCTTTCAGATTTCCTTCAAGCCTCTCAATTGCAGCACCAACACCACCCTTTGCTTCTCCCCTTCCACTAAAATCAGGGCTAAGAGCTGGATTTCCTTCATTTGCTTTCTCTATAAGCTTCAACTGAATCCACCCTGTGACAAGACGTATAATTGTAGTATTAGAAGTTTTTCTTTCTTGAATAACTCAATACTATTTTTAACTAGTCATTCAAAGCACGAATGTTGCTTATTCAGAATGACATAGCATGTTGCAATGGGGCTGAAAACCTAGAGAAGAATCCACTATAATTAGAGATTTCACATCCAGTAATCACCCAACAGAGAGTTTCAAATATATAAGATAAGGTATGATCCAATACCAAGAGGTAAACAAAACGCTGCACCCAAAGCTGATCCCAGCAGCACGTTCCTCAGACGCCATCGGAGAGATCCAGGCACTAAAATAGAATTTAATTAGAAAAAAAAATGTTGGAATTGTCTTAATAAAGATAACTTTTTTACCATATGAAAGTTATCAATGAATTAGCAAACGAAATTCCAAAATCAGCAGGTATAACAAGTCTGATGCATCGGATATGAAGAATTACAAATTAAACCAAATGTAGCAGCAGTAGCCGAACCAGCCCCTACAACATTGAAAACATCATGCACACCCCGTTTCTCAGCCAGCAGATTTTGTAAACCATAAAATGCAGCAGTGAACATCCCAAGGCGCACCCCACCAACTATCGAACCACGAGTAACTTGGACAAACCTTTTCTCCATTGCATCTCTCATCAATCGATATTGTTCACGCTTGTCTGGAGTGCTCCCAAGCTTCAACATTACTTCTGCATCCTTGCTCTGAAATAGTAGTTAACTCCTCACAGATGTCACTATCTATATGCATATATACAGGAAAATTTATTGCATGAGCAAATAAAATGCCACCAGGAAAAAGTTTCAGACTAAAAGGATGGAAGAAGATTTACAGAATAAGGAGGGCAGTTCCAGAACAAATACTCTTCAACGTGAAATAAGTTAATCCCTTTTTCCCCTAATCAAAATAAAGGATTGCAACCAGTAGGAAATGCAGGAGAGAGAGTTGAGTATAGTTCATTAATGACTGTATGAAAATATCCACATCTGAGTACAACTACTAAAAGGAGCATGCAGAATTTACAGTATTATAACTAGTGAGGCAATAAAACAAAGCACATTAGCACTGCATGGGGGGAAGGTTTTCATAAAGCCTGTCACTTCTATTCATTATACAATCTGAAAGCATTATTTGTTAATATTTTACTTGCAATTTTCACATAAAAAATGTTCATTCGAAAAACAATTTCACCTCCTTCCTTTCACCTTTCGGGAAGGGAGGGTTAGGAAAATCCTACATAATCCAAGCTTTTGCCTTCCTCCCCTAGTTATCAGTCTTCCAGCGTGGAAATTTTGAATTTCGTCATAAAATATGTATCTATGTTGATATGTGTTTTATTACTTGTGTATTTAGCATTGGCGTATTTTTGGTATTAATTGCAGCTTTCTCCAGACCTCTGGGTTGTCCCTTCCCATGCCTTATTATAGGTGTAACCACACAGTACCAAGTCCTTGGAGAACTAAGGTAAATAAATATGAAACTTTTCCGAATTTAAGTTAATATAGCTAGTTTCAAATTCCACAACTTATAATGTACTTTTCAAAGAATATACTCATCAGTATCCACAAAATCTAGTCCCCATCTTACTATGCATTCAGAGCAGTACAATGATGATGGATAGGTATCGCAATGAAATAGTATTATGAGTCACCATGAGAAAGAATAGTAGTGCCTTTCCCAAGCATAAACTCACCACTGATGCAGCTGCCTCCTTGCTGCCACCATATAACATGCCTGCAAATACTCCAACAACAGTTGCTGTGCCCCAGTTAACAGTTCCAGCCAATTGTGGACTTTCCTGATCAGAAAAATAAAATTATATATTAGATAAAATTTTGGATACTTGCACTTAATTTGATTGCAATTTACCAATTCAAAGTATATATTAGAATGAACTGACGACTTAACCTTCTTACTGTCCGACAAAACATAAAGTGGCACCAATCTACTGAAACTGAAATTTCTCTCTCAGTTGCAACTGAGACCACCCTAAAGACTAGCAAAAATAAATATTTCCGGCTCATAATCAAGGTTAGCATCCTAATTACTATGTCCCTAGCCCCAAAACTCCCAATAACATATGCATTCAATAAAAAAACAAACTTTTGATTCTACTTCTAAAGCACGTAAACTGAAGTTGATGACTAAATATTATCGAAATCTGTTTTTAATCTAGAACCAGAAAACAACAAATACAACAACAAGAGCAAAACAAAAAACAAGCAATTAGGTTATCTTAGTTCTGTAATTTCAGCTAGTATCAAAACTCCAACAGAATAACGACTGCTAAAAAAGAACTATATTAATCCTAAATTGAGAGCATGCTTCACTACCTAATTGTGATTGGAGGTTAACTAAATAGGGAAAAAACACGAGGACCTTAAAAAGTGAGTGCTAGAGAGAGCGCGTGTCTTACATTAGAGACCGTTTCTTCAGCTTTTTCAGTTGCGTCCATTGATCAAACAGTGAAATTCAACTTGTTAAACTTTCACACTGAACTCGAAATGGATGCCGATTGATGTTCTTAAATTTCCTTCAGTTTCCCAGCAACCAAACAGAAGTTAATCGAACCTATGAAATGACCTCCATGGCAGCTCGATACTCAATCCCCCAACGAGTTGGTCACTGAACACTCAAGTGACCAATATACCCTTCTTATTTCTGTATTACCCATTCTACCCATTATATGTAACGTACATTTTGGATCCTATAATTTAATAAAACTTACAAGTTAAGACCCCTATTTTCAAAAATTAACTAAATGATCCATATATTCATCAAAAGTTCATAAAAAATAAAAACCTTCTATTTAAATTCAAACTCTTATCTATTAACTGCAGCCATAATGAATTGGTAAAGATTTTACTTTATCATGATGACCTTTCCAATAGTTGGATACTGTTCTTATTTATTGAACTCAATCTTGAAGACTTCATCATATTCATGGTTGTGGTTTGAAATTGGATTTGGATGAAAAATTATTAATCTTCGATCTGATTAAATTCTTACTTTTATTTTAAGCCATTCACTTTAGTATTATCAAACCATAAGCTATGCCAAAATGAAAAAAAAAAAAAAAACCAGAATTTTCTTTTTCCTCCTCTTTCTTTCTTTCTTTCTTAAGCAACAAATTTGAATATATAACTTCTATTTGCACTGTTGTAGTCATAGGCAAGCAGGAAAGATGAATTGATTGTGAAGCAACTTAAGACAACAAAATCATTTCATCCCTCTCTAATCACTCTGTACTCACCAAAAAAGCAAACTAAAGCTGCCTATACTCCATTGCTCAACATCAAAAAGTCAGCTGTCTCAAAGATAAAGGAAAAAAGAATTCCCGTATATAGATTCCTCAACAGTACCATGTGCTTAAAGTCCCATACAACAATAAACATTACTTCTTCGATCCAAGCAAAGTATCATCACCATACCCACATCTCCTCCGAGAAAAATATTTTCCTCTTCATTTCTTGATTTCACTCTATTTCAAGAATCAAAGCTATGCCTACTATTTTCTTGATCTTTCTCATAATTTCCTTGAAATTAATCCACTTCAATCATGCCCATTTGAATCCATGCCGGTCTTATTGCGGAAATATTACTATAGATTACCCTTTTTCACTTCAATATGGCTGTGGTCACCCTGGTTTTAGAGACCTATTATTCTGCATAAACGATGTACTAATGTTTCACATAAGTTCAGGTTCTTACCGTGTACTAGAAATTGATTATGCTTATCAATCTCTCACTCTTCACGAGCCTCATTTATCAAATTGTGACACTATTGTGCTCGGCAGCAAGGGAAATGGGTTCTCAGTGGAGCCGTGGCGGTCGCCGTACTTTAATCCAACGGCAGATAATGTGTTTATGCTTATAGGTTGCTCAGCTAAATCGATGCTCTTCCAAGGGTTCCCTGGAAAGCACTTGCCTTGTCGGAACGTTTCAGGCATGGGGTGTGAAGAGTATTATGGGTGCCCAGCATGGAGCGCAGTGGGCCGGCGGCATGTTGGGTCAATGTTTGGGTCCGGCCCACCGGAGTGTTGTGCTGTGGCATTTGAGGCTATTAAGGCAATCAATTTAAGTAAGCTGGAGTGTGAAGGGTATAGCAGTGCTTATAGTCTTGCACCATTAAGGGTTGATGGGCCTGGTGAATGGTCATTTGGGATAAGAGTGAAATATTCAGTGCAAGGGAACGAGGAATTTTGCAGAGCTTGTGAGGCAACTGGTGGCACTTGTGGGTATGGGTCCGATGGGATTAGACAGATGTGCATGTGTGCAGATTTCAACTCCACATCAAATTGTGATCCAGGTAAATTAAGAACACTCCAACTCGTAAAAGACACAGATTATAGTTACAAATTAAAATATTTCTCCTTAACCGTCTAGACTTTTGATTATTGCGTATTTAGATAAGGATTTAAAAGTTGAATATTATGAAAAAAATCATATCCAATCGAGATGACCACTATCCCTGTATAAATAGAATTGGTATTTTTTGCAGTTATTTCAGGAACAAGCAGCCGAAGATGGTCGAGGGTGGGCACACTAGCAGGTACCCTCTTCGCAGCTAAACTTATCTAACTACCTAATTCCGTAGTATAGCGTGTGGCCATGAACAGAACAACTCACTTCACATGGCCGAAAAAAACGCAAATCACAAACTTACGTAATTACCTATTTCCATCTATAGCTTCTTCACAATTCAAACTTTTTTATTTTCTTATTGGTCATATCGTTAGAAAAAAAAAATTATTTTTCATTTAATTATTTGTTATTAAATGAATTGCAGGATGTTTGATCTGTCTATTGGGATGGGTAGCTCGCAATCCCAGTTGAAGAAAAGAACAGCAGGAGAGAGAGACAGAGCATATTTTGGCAAAAAGAAAAACAAGTTTAAGAGTACCATATTATTTAAATTAAATATGCAAAATTTTTGTGATTGATTCATTTAATTGTTTTTTCTTTTCTAAAACTTATTAGTAAGCCCAAATATAATAATTTCAATGCCCTTAATTAGTAATTACATGTGCTTTAACGTGTGATTGAATGGTTATTAATTATAATTAAGAAAATAGAGAGATAATATAACAATGAATTCGTCAGTATTTAAATTTTTTAAATTTTATTATCAGTGACTGTCTTATTCGGCTCAATTAAAATCGAAAATTATTTCTATATACACAGCTTGAATTGTCAATTTTAATATCTTACCTAAAGCTAATCGAATTAAAATGTATGTAATAATGTTCATTTTCAATTGAAAAAATACAAAATATTAATATTTTTTTTTAAAAAATAAAAAGTATTAATTTGATTTATTGATTTGACTTTAGTGAATCTTAACCGAGTTTGTTGAATCCGAAAAACCCAATCAAAATCGTCAATTCCGTTTCTTTTTGGATTGAACTTTGAAGGCAATCCAAAACGGTTTTTCAGCCAAAATGGCGATTATTTTACCTTTTTAAAATCGGATGCTCCACATTTCAGAGTAATTTAATATTCTGTAATTAAACAGCAAGTGATTTTACCCGATAAGACAAGAATTAATCATCATGCGGGATGCCAAAAATAATTACAGTGATAAAAAATATATATATATTAAAGCTTGAATTCAATTTATGAGTCGTCTTGAAATTATTGAGAAGCATTGTTCTGTACAGATTCTTCACCGTTGCTGGAATCCGTTTTGCGTGAAAACCGGAGAATTACCAATTGCTCTGCTGCTCTCTAACTTGTCCATCCTCCCTTCTACGGTGATGCACAGGCTAAAACCAACCCACTACTCCCACCAACCCCCAAGTACATAATCATACATTTCCAATTCAAGCTTCCGATTACTACTCAATCCATATTGTTATATTTGTATATCCATTCGATTAAGTTTTTTCTCTCTCTTTCTTTCTTCAATTGCTCAGTAAAGAGTCTGTCGTAGTTTTTGCGGTGATTGTATTTTTTTTTCGTCTTTGTTTTGGGCTCTATGGCTTTAGCTTTCACTTTCGCTTTCTCTTCACTCTCTTCCTATCAGCCTAAAATTCATATCTCTTCTTCATTAAATCGGCGACCCTTATCGCCAAGTTACCAGTTTCGAGAAGTCAACTGCTCTGTTTTCGCCGCAGACAGAAATAGATATGGAAATGGAAGCAGGAGCAGCAGAAAAAGTCCGACTTTTGTTACTGCCCCTTCTAGTGTTTGTGAAAAATCGCCAACCCCCATGACTGCATTTAATGGGGTATGCTCAGAATTTAATTTTCTCTTTCGGGGTATTCTGTTTCTTGTAATTATTGTTTAATAATTGTGTTTTCCGTTTTCCTTTTTCTTTCTTTTTCCAACAGTTAATCGAGTCCTTGATTAGTCGGATGGATTTAACGGAATCTGAGGCTGAAATTTCGCTTGATTATTTATTAAATGATGCTAATGAGGCTTTGATTAGTGCCTTCCTTGTGTTGCTGAGAGCCAAAGGGGAGACTTATGAAGAAGTAAGAACAACTACTATCTGCTTTGGAGTTGTTTGGCTTTTTGGTAGTGACTTAAGCCTATGCCTTCTTCAAGGAAAAAAAAAAAAAAAAAAACCTTAAGCATATGCCCTAGTGCATTAGTTCCTTTCAAAGGGCAATAATTGCACCAGTCTATGTGCTTTTATTGTTTTCGATATACATTAATTTAATTCCAAACAGTGATTATTTTTATTAAAAGATGTCACTACTGAAATTTGTTTTGGTAAAGCAGTGAGTTGCGTTACGAATGGAACAAAACTAATCTTAAATTTTGGGTTTTTTTCGGGCTGACAGATTGTGGGATTGGCAAGAGCAATGATTAAGCATGCTAGGAGAGTTGAAGGGTTAGTTGATGCAGTTGACATTGTTGGAACTGGTGGAGATGGGGCAAATACAGTTAATATTTCTACTGGAGCATCAGTACTGGCTGCTGCTTGTGGTGCAAAAGTTGCCAAGGTAACACTTTTTAATCTTAAAGGAAAACAATAAACTTGTCTAATGATTCACAGTGATATGCTAAATGCCACGAAACCGTTTGTTTGCTTCACAGCAAGGGAATCGTTCGAGTTCTTCTGCTTGTGGAAGTGCTGATGTACTAGAAGCTCTGGGGATAATAATTGATCTGGACCCAGAGGTAGGTTTACTATGAATGGAAGTCATTAATACCTTTAGTTGGTCGTACTACTGATTTGATGTGTTGATACATCCTGAATAGCATTGTTGCATTCGAACCAGCTATTTTTGGTATGAGAAATGCATGTTAGATGTGATATGGTGGATGTTTGTAAACCAACAATCTTACAGCTCACGGACAGCATATGAATGTGGACCATTTTCTAGGTTTGTGATCACTATTGTTAGTCCCTCTCCCTATCAATTTCTTCATGATAGTAACATGCTAATGCCAGAACCCACAAATGTGAGCCGATCTAATACTCATCTTGCATTTTAAGGCCAATTTATCAAAACCATGTTCGCTTGAACTCTTGAAGGTGAATTTTTAATGTGCCTTTCAGGGTTTACACTTTCCATTGAGCTGCAGAATTTCCAATTACTGCAAATTTGAAAACTTAAGCAATCCATGTCCAAGAGCTATTACTAGTAATGCGTTAATTTCTTTCATTTTGCAAACATTCTTCATGCCATCATCTTATCATTTCTCTTCTTGAACCATGGCTGGAGTCTGTAAAGAAAGAGTAGTACGGTACTGACTCTGTGAGGTGCCAGTTGATCTGATGTCCATGTCTCTTGGGGTATAATCTAATTTAGAGCTGTAAAAGAGCGTGTCTTTTTCGATGCCTTCTAATAATATAATATTGTTTTCAGAAATCTGTGAAAATTAAGTGCTTCAATTTTAGCTTCTTTTTGTTCAGAATTCATTTTTAAGTCATAAACAAGGTAGGTCAAATAGAAACCATATGTTTGGAAATCAATTCAATTGTAGAAACGTAATGTCTCTTGATATGTTTATTTAATAGGCTCCTTCTCTGTCTCTTGATGAAACCAGGGGGTATCCAAGTGCGTGAATGAGGCAGGAATTGGTTTCATGATGTCTCCAAAATACCATCCTGCCATGAAGATTGTCAGCCCTGTAAGGAAAAAGCTAAAAGTAAAGACAGTATTCAATATCTTGGGCCCTATGCTGAATCCTGCACGCGTACCTTTTGCTGTTGTTGGTGTATACAAGGAAGACTTAGTAAGTTCCTATACCATGAATTATAGAAGTAGTAAACATGTCATGCTATCATTTTTCAGGTTCAACTATTAAACTTGTTAATTATTAATATTACAAGCCGAGGAAAAAGGAATTTCTGAACTTATTCAGTTAAATTAATAATTCAACATCTTTATCAGATGTTTTTGCTGCAATATTGAATCTGTTCATATTGTTAGCAGTACACTGTAGACTGCAATCTGTTGTGCACACACATTCATGAATAGATGCTCCTCTATTTACATCTGAAGCGTATATAGACGCTATATTAGGTATTTTCAGCTAAACTTTTTGTTTCTTCAGTGACGAAGCCAGAACAAATTGGTTGTGGGGCCAAAGAAAGAAGGTTTAGGGGTAAGGGCTATGGAAGACCTTTTGCTCAAAAAGATAACTGAAAAGAAGGTTCACATCAATAGAGATCATTACTGTTAAAAATCTTATTCTTAGACATTCTGAATATGCCAGAAAAGAGACTTCAATTTTAACATTCAAGAAATGTGTAGTTGGCTTGGGCTTCTTGGCTGTATTGGTTCCATTCATATAACCTGCATTCTTTTGTAGAACTTTTTTCTTCTATTAAAGGAGTATTCTTCTTGCATTCATCGACTAGGTCTATAAAATGGCTAAAGCATTGCAACGATTTGGAATGAAGAGAGCATTAGTTGTTCACTCAGAGGGCTTAGATGAAATGAGTCCCCTTGGTATGGTTTCATCCTCTTCTGTATCTCAAGCTAATGCCTATTTGAAATCCGACAACTTCAGATTTCTTTGACTGCAGATTTGATAATTCCATTTTGTCTTCATGATTCAATCTAATCTCGTTTCATTTATTCATGATTATCTGAATACAGGACCTGGGTTAGTCCTTGACATCTCTCCAGAAAAGATTGAGAAGTTCTCATTTGATCCATGTAAGATCTTGTCACTAACTTGGTAATGTGTCCATATCTTCCTTCAACTACATAAAACTTTTGTTCCAAGGATTGGAGTGGTGTAAACTAAAACTTCCAATATGAACATCACCTATACATGAGTTGTGGAAATGTTGATGTGATTATTATTAGATTACTGATAAACTGAGAATGTTTATTGAACAGTGGATTTTGGCATTCTTCGCTGCACTTTAGACAGCTTGCGAGGTGGAGGCCCAGAATACAATGCAGAGATGCTAAAACGAGCGTTGTCAGGGGAGAAAGGGCCAATTGCTGATGCATTTGTGAGTTCCATCAACGCTTCTATAAATTTCATGGTTTCCTTTTTGTGCACATGAGTTGTGTGAATATGAATCGATCAAATGGGTAATCCAAGTTCTAACGCAAAGGTAATATATCAGATCCTTAATGCAGCAGCAGCTCTCTTGGTAAGTGGCCTTGTGAACACTTTAGCTGATGGTGTAGTCTTGGCTCGTGAGACCCAATCATCAGGAAAAGCCATCAAGACACTCGATTCGTGGATAAAAATTTCAAATGTAAGTGAATTTATGTATCGATTCTGTTATTTCTTGGAATTTTAACATCACTAGTTTTCTTGTATCCATTTTGTTGGACAACAGAAGGTGAAAGAAGAAACGCTTGTCGAGACCGCCTGAAATTTTGTTTGATGATAGAAAGCTGTGAACGCCATAGTGTCAACTGCACAATTGGTAATTCTACAATGAAAAGAGCAACAAAGAGGCTTTGTATGTTCATTGTTGGTACTAGTCAAGACGGTCCAAATTTTGAACGATTGGCTTGTAACGAATAATTTCTTTACCGCAAGAAAGTTTCCAACTTGAAAGGAATATTAATGATCCCAATCCAAACTTATAGATGCTGAATTTATAAATGACAAAATGAACATTGCACAAAACCAATATGATAAAAGTTGCAAGTTGCAATTTTCGTACTCGGGAAAAAATCAAAACAAAGCACATTATACATTCAGTTAGGTCCATGAGAAGGATTCATGTACATTAGTAACATGCGATGAAATTTTATTCTCATATTTCTAAAATATCATATGGGTTTCGACATTAGTCACAGCTGAGCAGAGTCAGCAGAGTTGTTAGCAATGGCACCAGCATCGTTGAGAAGGGACAAGAGCTCGCCTTTTTGGTACTTCTCTAGTGTATCTACAACAATCCAACAAACTAATTGATTGATATTTAAGTCTAGTCAAATAAACTAGGATCATAAAAATTGAAGTTAGGAAAATAATTATTCGTTCTCATACCTGGAACCTATAGCAGTTTCAAATACTATAATACTAAACCCCTCTCTAAAAACAGAGAAGTAGAGAAAAGTATAACTTAAGAATATAGAATGCACTGACCATCACAACCACCGATTTGTTTTCCATTGATAAACACATTAGGTACAGTCCTTTGCCCAGTCCATTGGATTAAAGCTGCTTGGATTTCAGCTCCATCAACTTCAAAAGAAAGAAATTCCTTTCAAAATATGGTGTTAGTACCTTAATAAAAGCCTGATTGGTAACTTTCAGGGTAACGAATATTTATATAACATGAATTTTAAAAACATGATTAACAGAATTTATATTTATGACAGCACGTTGGATATAAGGGGTTTACACCTCAAGAGTAGAAATACTGCTAATTCTAGTTAATATCAAAATGTCATTATGTTTGATCAAAGATGTAATAATGGAATGGACTATAAAGAATTGTACTTAAAGGAGTATAGTCATACTTTCCTCATCCAGTTCAATGACTTTATAGACTGCTCCTAATTGTGTCAGCAACTGCTTGACCCTGTTGCAATAACCACAGTAGGTTTTGCTGCAAACATGAACACAGGACACTGTGAGATCAAACAAAAACAAAGAGACAAACAAATACTTCTCAATATCGTATTTCCAATCCCAAAAAGAAAGGAGCAACAAAAAAATAACAAGAAAACTTCAAAAAGAATATTTCCAATAATTTGTGTCAGAGCAATAACCTAAATACCATAAGAAAAAATGAAAAATGAAAAGGGAATTGAAGAAAGATTGAGAATTTGCAAAAGAAAAAACCTGAAGACGACAACAGGAGCAGAGGTGGAGAGTTCCCTGGCCTTATTAACTGCCATGTGGATTTCTTCTTTGCTCTTTTTACTTGAACTAAGTAACGAACCCATTTCTGTGTCTTTATTACAATGGAAGGAAGAAAGAAAGACAAAGGCAACCGAGAACAAGAACAGGTGTTTCGTGTTCGATTTTCGTGCAAAATTTGGGTGGCAAACAGACAGTATCCACAGGTGGCTTGTGGGTGTTATCAACTGTGACTACGTGGCCGGCTTCCACTAAGGCAAAGCGAATCAGATACCCGTCAAGTCTCATCGAGGAAGTATATTATTAATTTTTAGAAAAGATAATTAAAATTTGGATTATTAACCTTTATTTAAAAAAATAACAATTAATCCAGTTTCATAGCTAGCACAAAAGGCCACAATTACCATTACATAATGTCAAGAACAAATTTCATATACAATAGCTGTTGATGATTCATTTTGATGCAAAAATGGCTTCTAAATCTTTGTATAACCGACTTGGTTTTAACTTGAAATCTGCAGAATTCTGGGATGAGCCACCACTGCTTTTATTTCCCCAGAATCCACTCCATTTTGTATGGCTAGTTGAAGGGTCATTTGGACTTCCATTTCTATCTGCAGTAAAGCTGGCCTGTGCCAGTTCTCTCAGCTGTTTAGGCCATGGCTTATCTGCTCTTTCAGCAAAGGAAATAGTCTCTCTCCCAGTTCCTCTATCTTGCTCTCGATTCTGCGGTAGCTTGTGTTCCAGGTATCTGCCCATTTTCTGTGGAATGAAGAACAAGAGAAACCCTAATGATGCAGCTTTCAAACCTACTGAAAAAGATTTTCGTGCAGGATCCAGCTGCTTTGTCTGTATGTACAATGCATACCATTCATTGATAATTTGCCCCAAAAATCCAATAAAGAAGAGCACAATCATAAAAATCCCAACTTTAGTTTCATCACTGGCCGTTAATTTCTTCTCCAAGAGTACGAAACAAGTAGTAAATATGCCTACTTGGGAGGAAAGACTAATGATCTCAACTAATTGCACCTTTTTCCTAATAAAAGGCTTCTTAAGGACAAGGAAGAAGAGCTGAAATGAGGTTATGCACAATAAGATAATTGTTGGAGTTTTAGATGACCAGTTATCCAAGTATGCACCGACCAAAATGCCTAAAGAAACCCGCTTTACTGTTTCAAGTAGCGTGTAGTATATTCTAAGTATTCCAAACAGTTTCTGTATAAAAGGTGCTTCTGCATCTTCTGTTTCATCGTCGGATGCAATAATATTATCTCTTTGCCTGTTGGGATCAGCTTTAGAAATTTGTGAGAGCATGTATTTAGGGGGGCCTCTTAGATCTTCAAATAAAGGGCCAAACGTTATTAGATAAACAGAGTTAGTTTGGTTCTTCCATGTCCACTGCCCTCTTTTACCTGGACCTAAAGATACTCGAATAATGTCTTGATACCAATGAAATATCTCGCCTTCTTGATGGATTTCCTTGTACTGGAGTAGCTTTCCAAGCGAAATTCCAACAGATAGGAACAAGAACAAGGCCAGAACTGAAAATCCCACAAACCCGAGCAGCAGGACACCAATGACAACCCCGACTTGCGTCCCTCCTTGAACCATAAAAGCAATATCAGTTAAACCGTATAAAGATGTGTAGTTTCAAGTTCTCCTAAAGGTTAATAAATTCAGGAAGAAATTGCAAGGAAAATAGAATGCATAATCATGATATATTTGCACATTTAAACAGCCAAGCAAGTTTGTATATAAATTTATGTGGAGAATATAAATGATATAGGTCCACTATCAGGAAAGAGAATCTGAAACTTCGAGTTGTCAATCCTATTTTTTATGGAAATAGTAAACCAATTCGGGAAATTTTTGACACAAGCATTCAATTTTGTAAGGTAGTAGGATATCCCATTAGTAAACTGGTCTGGACTGATTCATCGGATTTTAATATTATGATGCAAGCTCTCTATTCTATGTTTAGGTATGCTACATGTGCAGAGAGAAAGAGATACATAAGAGGTAAAAAATGAAAATGCAAAGTACCTCTAACGAGAGAAGCAGAGGCCTCACAAATACAAGGCAGTGCAACAATCATGAGAAACATCTCAAATCTTGGAAATGTTAATGCTCCATAATTCCTTGGCTTTTCAGGGTCTTTCTTCCTCAGTTTTAAAATAAAAAAGAGTAGAGCATGTAGCAGTATCAAACTTCCACCAACTAAAGCCAGCCAGAACATACTTCTAACAAAAACCCTCCAACTACAATAGTTAAAAGCAAAAGATATCAGGTTAATACGTAAAATTCTTCTATGCTGAATGCCAGAACCTAAATGTTAGAAGGCTCAAGCAAATAATTGATCAGAATAAATGAAATGACAAAAGGAATTGTTAAGCATCCTCATTTTGAGGTCATAACCAATAGTTGGCAATAGCAGAAGGTAGCAGCAATTGTTTCTGGAAGCACTGACCAGAAATGAATGAATGAAGAAGTGTTTCAGATGACAGCTGCAGTTTTCTTAAACAATTGGTTTGTACCATTTTATATAGTTCAGCTGTCCTTGAGTTTTCTTGTTCAGCCACTGAACCCTTTATCGTGATGTTAGGTTAATCAAGAGTAAATTGAAGGAATAGAAGTAAACCAGAATAACTCACCCATTCGAATACTGTGGATCTAAAATATATTCTGCTTCTGGCGTCATATTTTGGCTCTGTAAGGATAAAAAGGGGTTTCTGTCTTGTAAAAATAGTTGCTAAAGCTGTTTGAAGTTGAAAATTCGTGGGAAAAATCCACGCCTACCTCAAAAAATAATCTATACTCCAGTGGAGTGAGTGGCAATCCATATACTGAAGCAGCAATAGCCGAATTCTGTTTTTCCAGTTGCATTTTCTTTGAAACTTCTGAATCATAAACACTGGAAATATAGGAATGTGGAGCAGTAGTGGAATTTGAGCCCAGCATGACTGGATGAACACCCCCAGTTTCCCATGGGAGACTGAAGTAGGGAATACTCCATTGTAAATTCCTTGCAAATTCATAATATTCAACAGGCAGTCTAACAGCCAACCATCTAGAAAACGCAAAAACTTGAATGTAGCAGGCAATTCTCTGTGTTAAAGGAAAATATAAGATGTTCTTAGTTTCATAACAATGTTAAAGAGCTTGTTAGCTTTAATTGTTATTTGATGGCGTGATAGGATATATATTATACAAAAAGATGAAGCATCATACAAAAAGATTCCTTGTAGGTTCAGAAGTCAGCAAAGAAGTTGATCTGGAAAATGTTGCAACAGACAGAAGGCTTGCTGTTGACACGGTGAGCAGTCCAGCAGCAAAAGATGTTGCCACGAAAATAGCAGTTGCAAAAGCAGAAGTTACAGAGGATATCATAGGTACACAATCTGTATTTTCATTTTAAAATAGAAGTCAGCACAGAACCAAAAAATTCCAGCTAAAACTCCAAAATTTTAAATCAGACAACACTTGGTAGAAGCAAAAAGTGAAAAACATGCTCCTTACAGTGTCTCACTTGTAGAGTGTTAGAAGGTAGATTTTTATTTCCAGCAACATCTCCAGTTATGTTTGCAGGAATATTGATAGACACAATCTCATCATCAGCATGTATCTGTGCAATGTATTTGCTTCTACTTATTTCATGAAAGCTGGATTCCACTAAAAGCAATAAATCAGCATATGACTTGTAAATATGAAAGCATATTATTTTCCTTAAACAAAATACGAAGAACGGTGGGTGAAATATTTTAAAGTTCCATTGTCCCTAGATGTGTGTGTTGTGCATATTCCTAGTGTCGCTCTAGGTAAGCAAATGAAGATGTTGGCAACATTAGTTTGACTTGCCTCTGCAAATGACCCCCTGAGATTGATAAAAAGGAAGAATTAAAGCCAAATACAGGCTTCAAGAACTTTATTGATATCAGGATACTGCGTGCCTTTGTCCTTGAATTAGATGTTGTACTCAGTTTCACAACAGGCCTTTGAGAATCTAAAAATGGCATCAATATAAATGTCAGAAGGGCGTGACCATATCTCTTCTATTGTCTGTAAGTGTAAACATGGAGAGTTCGTAAAGACAAAAACAAAATCTGTAGAACACAATCTTTTCTTTTCCGTTTAAGCTCTTCTAAATGTGGAAGATCATATTATCGTACCATAAAGGAAAGAAACTGGCGCAATAGGAGAAATGGAAGTCCCCGATCTGCTAATTATAGAGTTCGAATCAAGGCTTATTGTGATGATAGCAATACTAGATACATTGACTAACTGAAAGGAGACAACATAGATGGAGTGAGCACTAAAAAATACAAGGAAAAACACGTGCATAGTTAAACTTCATCGAGAAAAAAGAAATTCTCACTATACACACCTACTAACCTGAAAACCAAATCTGCGGTTCCCAAGGTTTTCTCCACTTATAGGAAGAAGTGCACCTTTACTAATGTTGATAGAATCAAGAATGTCGGCAGATGAGTTGAGAATTGGTTCTGAGAAGTACAAATACGCCTTCAATTTATCATAATCATTTGTAGCCTGCACTGTTCTAGTTTGATTGTCAAGCTGAAGTAGCTTTTCAGGAATGTGAATCCTCAGGTCAACAAAAACACTTTTTCTATCTACAGAATAAACCACCAAATAAGCAGATTGAATTCAAAAAACAATGGCCAAAAGAGGAATGGGATTTAGAAGCTGTTAAGTCATCTCAATTAGAAGTAAGTTTAAAATCTTAATGGGACACCCATAAATTCAGAAATATTGCCCAAATGATATTATTTTGCAGGACACCTTCTTAAGGAAATAAAAGATGAAAGTTCGTATGTAAATCACAACAGAAAATAAAATTTGAGATGATTTCTCTCTCTGTCATAAACTATAGGCAGCATCACATTTCTGAAAGGGATGTGGATGTAGTTTTAACTTGAGGAATGAACAAAAAAACTCACCGAAATGTACAAAGAAACTAGAATTTGCTGTCCTTGTAAATCTGTTTCCAGCAATGTCTGTACAAAAATTCTTGTCCATTACCAGTATGACACGTCCATACAGGACAGTAGTTGATAAACCTACTAGAAGAGAATATTTGAGATTTGGTTGCAGAATAACCAGTGAGGATGGTATTACTTGACCAGCACCATAGACCAGAAGCTGTAAAGAAATTTTGCAGCAATCTGTAAGAAACTATTAATTTTTATTAATACCAACAAAATTGACAAAGGATTACTATAAATCCACAGTTATGCATGTCATGAACCAAGAACATAAAGAATGTAAAAGAATCATATAGAATTTTGATGCATTTTCTTTGGCACCAACTCACGTTGCAGGAATTCACTGATGAACATCTGAAACCCCCTCCACCAGAACAGGGTTCTGTAAAAGAAATATTTACGGTAACATTTAAACCGTTCGTAAAAGATGTTGATGAAGTTATATATGCTGTTGGGGGGACAGTATCTGCCAAAAAAAATAATAATAATAATAATAATTGAAATTAGCCTGGTTTAGAGTCATTACCATTTTATTTTATACTATGCATTCTAATTCTTCAAGCTTGGTAAACAAATAATATATATCACAGTTTCTTGTGCACAGATAATTTAACAAAGAACTTCAATTTTTTCGAGTTAGATCAATTAGTTTTGATTGTGATTTAGCATAACAAAGCTAAAGGAATTTTTAGTATAAGGAGACTAAAAAGAAAAAAAGAAAAAAGAAACATAACATCTAAGCAACGCTTGCTCAAAAATTGAAAAAGGAAAATTTCTTAACCAACAGTCCAGTCATATGTAGCACAGCCAACTCCTTGAGACCCATTGAAGCAGACCTCAAATGTATGATTTCCATCCTGCAAGGCCTCATATAAGACCCTCCTAGCTCCGCAATCAGAGGCAATGCCATCATCTAGCTGCATGCATCACATCTTTAAAATGAGGACTTCCAGCAGAACATAAATAAGGAAAACAAATTAACCCGACAAGTATATGCCCTCAGTAGACTGGCAACAGTGCAACCTGTAGTTGAAAAAGGATTCTGAAGAAATAGGAAAATTGGAGGAAATTGAAAGTTTTCAACTTTTTGTTCACATAGCTGATAAAAAGCGCGGTCTTGGTTTCATATTATGAGAAAGCAACAGAACAAAGGAGCCAAAATTAAGCAACTAAGACAAAAACAGAAGCCCAAATAAGAAACTAACCTTACAATTTACGGTACAATTTGTGCAAGAATGCTTATTTCCACCCACCAGAACTTGAAATTCAAATGTGGCTGTATTCAAATGTGAAAATGCATGGGGAGCCTTCAAGAACTTAACAAATACCTCTGTATCATCGCAAAGAGCTCTAAAACAAAGAGAAAAAACCCAAAGGAGCAAAACCAGCCACGAAAGTTTTAGCAAACCCATTTCTGGATAGACTGTGAACCCGAAGTCTAAACTATCTAGATCCTAAAACTCCTGCAAGTAAATGAGAGACATTTGTTAGGTTAGCGTAAAATGCAGAAAAGGACATTGCATGAAACTTGGTCTGCGGGAAAATGTGGTAAAGAAAGAAAGAGAAGGGATTAGATGAAATAATTGAAGTAAGAGAATGGCTTGGAATATGGTGTTAGTGGTTGATGAAGGATGAGTTTAAGGATAGTGCACATGAGACTGACAGTAAAGAACCAGAGTGTGTTCTGTAGAGATAAGAGAGAGAGAGAGATAGAAAGAGAGATTCTCTAAGAAGGATTTGTATTTGAAAGAAGACAACAAGAAAGAAGCACTAATTCTGTTTTGGCCATAAATGTTTTTGTCTTTGACTGAAAAATCTGGAAGAAAAGTATCTATCCAGAATTGGTTCCTCCTCCTCCTCCATATTTATGATTCTGATTTATGAGATGAGCATTTCATCTAACTTGCACTTTTCTTCTGACTGTTGACTACACCATCCACGGCATAATTAAGATCCAACTTAATAGAACATATCGATAATTACAAAAGACAATAAATCCAAAGAAAGCTGATTAAATTTTGTATTTTTTTATCAAGAATTCCTGAATTAAAAAGTTTATTTGCGAACCCTTTATCTCTTTCATTATATCATTATTATTCAATTGAATATAAGTCTAATTATATGAAATTAAAATTTCAAAATTTGCAAGGAAACAAATATGGAGCCTAATGGGATTCTTAGTGTTATAAGTGAACTTCTCTAAGTTATATGATCATAACTAATCAAACTAACTTCTCCAAATAATTAGTTTGTATAGTTATATATGGTTCCAATTCTTCAGCATGTATGTCCTTCGACCAACCTATTCCACACATATAGGAAACTATCTTACGTGCTCCAAAGACTCCCTACTGGACGAAAAATAGTATCTTTTTTATTTATTTTTTCTCTTTATTGCTTTGAGCGAAAACATTTTAACATCTTCCTCTTACCTAAAAGCAATTGCTAGTAATATTCTAACAATTGGTACAGCAAATGATTGGTTGGTAGAAAATAGAAGTCAGTAATTTCCTTTTTCTCAGAAGTTTTTTATAGTAAAGCAAAGAAACCATATCACGTGCTGCATGTACAGCTTCCATGGACACAGACCATATTGTTGTTGTTCCACAGCTGTTCTTTCTTTTATCATATGCATCCTTAATAAACCTGCTGTATGCATTGTTTGCAGATTCGATCCAACAACCCCACTTATTTTATCTATATCATTATTTGATCCTAACTCTCTATCTTTCTCAACTTTAATTATTGATCGTTTATATAGTAAAAGGAATCAATCATTTGTCGTAACTCTTTTTTCTAAATTTTACATACAACCTACAGTAACAACTTATCATTTGTTTTCATTTCACTCTATTAATAAAAAAAAAAAAAAAACCATATTGGACATCTCATTTTATCTTCGATTTATGTTATCCACACATTTTGTTGGATGTGATGATTTCTAATTTTAGAATCTTGTGAAGTTTTCTTTTTGTTCTCTACTAATAAACCCTTTTCTGTTTTTTTTTTTTAATTGAATTTTGGTGTTTTGTTTTTGCAGACTGCATGTTTCTTTCGTATCAGTGTTTTATTTTTGCAGCCTTGAAAACATTTAGAGTGAAAGAAAATTTTCAGATTAATACGTCTGATTTTGCATTACAAAAGCAAACGCTCGAACCCTAGGCCCCAAAAAAGTTCCCTTTCTGTATTTGTTCTTGTAGACCTTAAACAATAAAGCATCTATGTTCAATTTCTCAATCAAATAATTTTAAGCTGCAAAAGAAGGACGAGGTCTAAAATTAGAATCACTGCATTAAAAAGTTGATGTAAACCTAGAAATAATTTCAATGAGTGCTTTGAAAATTGTATTGTCCTTTGGTGGAATGGGCTCCACATCAGTAGAATTTATATCTATAAATAGCCAAGAGTTAAAAGACAAATATATTATTTATCTTGAAGCAATGCTTTTAGCAAGTGCATTGAGCAGTAAGATAAACTGTCTTCAAAGCTCAACCTCAAAAACATTATCTCTTCACCCAATAACAGTATCCTCTGTTTCCTCATTCAAACGGGAAAATGTGTACAGCAGCAATAAAGGAGAAGACAACGGAGAAGTTATACTATAGTAACAGAGGACAGAATTTGCTGGCCTCAGCGACTGAAATAAATCCATGCTTAATTAGATACTTTACGTACATAACAATATACATGTAACACAACAGAACTGGATTGCAGGGCCTGTCTTACATTTTCTTGCCTTTGGCACAAAATAGAGACAAAGGCCCTGTCTAGGAGAATGCCGTAGAGAAGTGGATAAAGTTGACCACAACAACACAATATATGATCCCCCACCAATTACAAAAGATGGAAATGACAAAAAAAATGTGGTTGGGCACAAATAATGCCTAATTAAGGACCTAGGCAAAGGGTTACAAGTTGGAACCCAGCTCAGAATCACTCTTAATAGTCTTTTAATGTTTCTTGAAACTAAATGCAAAGTGAAGTAGATTTGTATCCAACTCTAAAGATTGCTTAGCACCATACAAGGTCTTGGCTACAACATTTTGTTAGCAATACCCTAAATCAGGCTTATCCTTAATGAAAATTAGCTATTCCTATGATTGAATATTTTAAGTTCCTAGGGAAAATCAGTGCATATTAAAGTGAGAAAGTGTCCAACATGATTGAAGCAAAGTTATTGGTTTAACAAATGAAAGTGGAGCTCTTAGGAAAAACTATATCAATCTATATATATGACCTATGTTAACAAAATAAAGTAGCCACCAAAAATGAGAGGTGATGTTAAAAAGATTCCTCTTGTTCACTAAATAAGCAGAGCAACATTCACAATCATAATACCAAATATATATATTGATAGAAATGACAATATAAAAAATTGGAGACCATAATTAACAATTCAACATTAGTGCTGCTACAACAGAGCAGAAAATGAGCGCGGACCTAGCAATTTAACAATAATGCTACAACAACAGAATAGAACATGAATGTGGACCATCTAGGAACTAATAAATAGCAATTTCAGCATTTAAATAAAAATATACAAAAGTCGTGTCTGGAATTGTTATCTATAAGCAGCAAAATGGAAATCTCCTACCAGGAAACGTATACATAGCATAATGTGGCCCTTGTTTTAAGGATGAATGGTTGAGTTTCACTTTGGCTAACAATCGTATTTAATTCTTTAGAATAGTCAGAAATAGAAACTATTGTTGCAAATAATTGCTAATATAAAAAAACAGGTAGACATCATGAATGATGCGTACCTAACAAAGAATCCCCCATTGTGGCGGCAATGGACAGTTTCAAAATAAACTAATGAAACAAGTTTAGTTTGCATGAACCGATCAGAGTAACATAATATTATTTTCTGGCTTCCATACCCACAGAAGCCGATCATAAAAGGAACAAGTGGCCACCACACTACTCTTTTGCTTGTCCTCCTGAGATAATTCCCTTTTTTGCCAATCTGCCCCATAGCCAAGAGACCCATGTTTATCATAAGTTTCAATTAGTTCACCTTTCTCATCATCAATCTTTACAACTGCAAACCCATTGTGCATACAAGCTGCCAAGACCAGACCTGGAACGTGTGGATGGTGCTTGACTCTCCAAACTCCACCCCCCAAATGAATCGAAATATCATTTAACGGTTTTGAGATCTGTCTAACGTCCCAAACCCTAAGGTACTCATCATAACTACCAGTGAGCAAAGTATTAGGATCGCTAGGACTCTTTGCAATGCAACAAACGCCCATCTTATGAACCTTTGAATTCTGAAAAACCATATTGGAAGGACTGTCACGCAAATCCCAACAATTGAATTTGCAGTCATCAGAACCAGTGTATAGCAATTGTGGCTGGTGAATATCAAAGGAAGCAGCCCACAGCTCAAAGTCATGTGCTTTCCATTCTTGCATTATATTTAATTGGGACTCTGAGAATGAGACTATTGAAACACAACCATCTGAAAGTCCAACGGAGATTGATGTAGCCGATGGATTCCAATCCAGGCAAAGGCACATAGAGGAGCTTATTTTTTCACCATTTATTTCTCTAAGAAATTCTCCTGCCTCAATAATTGATTTAAGTTACCAAAAACAAACAAAAAGCAAAGATAATAGAAAGTTATAGATGATTAAGGGGTTTATTTTCATTTGTTTCTACTATCAAGTATAATTCTGGCTTCCTTTTGTTTCCAAATATATATATATATATATATATGTATGTACGTATACATGCACAAGTGAAAACCCTTAAAATTTGTGAAGTGCCTCTAACATTCTAGAGTATTTCATTATCACATAACTAGAGTTCTCATCTTTACCGACACACCTTTTTCTCCATTTGAAGAGCAACGTAACTCATGAATTCTCAAGCACCCATCGGCATCAGCTTGGGCAAGCATTGGCCTATCAACATTACCTCCAACAGGGTTCCACTTAATATCAAAGATACCCGCTGTTTCCACGCGATGAAACAATTCAAAGCGGCCCACGTCAGCATCAACATCAAATAACGAAATGCTTCCAGATCGGCTCGGCCGATCGCCCTCTTGTAGTGTGTAAGTTGCAGCAGCTAAAACGTGGCGGTACAAGTCATGCGGGCAGAACTCTACTGCGTCTGCATTGCCGTCAAGATAGCAGTGCGCCACTTCCATTTCCTGACCTAAAAAAAAAAAATCGCTAAGCGTTTGCTGTTGAAGTTAACTTTATTGGTTGGGGCATTTTATCAAACAGCTTATCGACACAGACTTTGCCTAGTTGGTTTATACTAATACCAAAGTTAAAGAGAAACCCGGAAAAAGACGGGCAGAATGATTTGCCTACTTTGGTTTATTACCGTTTCCGTTTTGTTCGTCGAAAGCGGCTGATTTGCAACAATTACAAACTCACGACTCAAACCTTTATGACAAATAGATAGAAAGAAATCCTCCAATGCCTTGGGAGCGACGAGCGAGAGTTCTACCAGCTATGTTCAAATCCCACACGTGTTGTTGGCGTAGGTTATATATGGCAAAAGATTATAAAAATAATTCTTTTATTTTAGATAAATATTCAGTGCGTATCTGATATTTGCATCCATCCCCCTAAGTAGTTCATATGTCTAATTTTGTTAATTTTTTCAGTTAAGGCATGAGGAAAGGACGAAGTCACCCCTGGGCCACATACCCATTCTCTCCCTCCCCTCCATGGCTCCTCTTTTCTGTCTCTTCAAAGAAAGCTAATTTTCCAGTATTCAAGGATTTTGCGCGAAAGTTCATTGTTTTGCAACTGACGTGTCAATAGCATGGTTAAGTTGGTTAACCCGCTGGGAATTTCGCCGCGGATGTCGTTGACGATAGGTCTAAGCGGAGAAGCCGCTTGAGAGTGGAAATTTCTGGTGAAATCTCACCGGATAAGTCATTGCCAGCAAGGTAAAGAAGCTTGAGATTGGTCCAGTCTGTGAGATGTAAAATAGTACCGGCGGCGGTAAGGAAATAATTAATATGTCCACGTAGTGAAAGAGAAACAACACGACCGGCGGCGGGCACGGCAACCCGTGCGGCTACACCAGACAGCACCGGCTCTGGTCTAGATCTCAGCCGCATACATCATTGACGCCACAAAAATGTCTCATATTTCACGAGCAGACCTGCTTTTGCAGCCATGCTCGACAATGCAAACTTTGTGCTTGCATATGATGGTTCGGAAAATTTGTAGGAAACCTTTGTTTAACCAACTGACATCATTATCCCAACTCTTTTCTCCTCTCTCTGACTTATAAAGAACCCGCGAATCATTGTTTCTCCACTCATTTCTCCTTCCTGGACTACTTTTGTTGTTGGACTTGTTTCTTACTAGGAATTATAAACGCTGCTCATAAAGCGCTCGACGAAATGCCAATGAGAAATATACGTTTAAATAACAACTATTAATGAATATGTGAAATATCAACTTGTGTTCCAGATGCTTGCTTTTTCATATAATCTACTGCTTTGTAGCTTCAGTGTTGACGATCCAGTTCACGTTAATTATGAATATTAATGTACAATTCTATATAGTGTTAATCATTAGCTCATTATGGGTTTTCATGGATGAGGAGTTACTCGTTGACCACTTTCTCAGTTGCTTTTACTTTTTTCTGTCATTTTCAAATTAATTGCTGGATTATATTTAATCAATATTATTTTTTTCCTTAATTTTTGCTTTGTGAATAAAACAAATATTTTTTTTAATATATAACTCATCAGAGCTCGTGGGTTCAATACCTACTGCAGACCATATTGCATATATTGAAAATTTTAACGTATAATAATAAAATATATTAAATAATAATATTAAATTTTAAATAAATTTTAATTAACTTATTTTCACTATTTTTATTTTAATAAAATTTTAAAATACTTTCAATATTCAATTTTGATGATTAATGAAGATAAAAAGAAAAAAAAATACTAAAAATATTTAAAGAACTTGTTAACTGTTTAAGGGTATTTAATCATTTTCAAAGTTGTCTCTCACCTCTCATTTCATTTTCAAAGGGTATTTAATAATTTTAATATTTTTTTTAAAAAAATATTATATTTACTGATATTTAATTTTTAATAAATTCATATATGCACTGCGTATAAATTAAAATGCATTTTGATAAGGACGTTAACAAACAAAAATAGAGCACACAATATATAACCTAATGGTGAATAGGGATGACAGTTTTTTTATCTGATTTTTATCGATTTGGATAGTTATTTTAGTACTTACATTAATCCCGAGCGATTTTAAATTTAAGTGGTAGATAATAGGTATCCGATAATAATTGAGTCTGTGATGGGTATCATTATCTAAACGCATTTACTATCGGATAATGTATACATATCTTATTATCCATATGATTTAAAATAAAATAATAATTTGTAAATATTTATTACTAAATAAAATATTATTGGATAGTAATATAGTCTCATGCATGAGTAAAATTTTAATAAAACTACATACATTAAATTATAATATCTCGATAAATTGAATTTAGTTTTTTTTTTTTTATAAATTATATTAAACAAAACTATATATATAGTGTTCATATCATATTCTAATAATTTAAGTGAGTGTTTTATAATTTAGTAATTATAAAATTTATTAAAAATAAAAAAAATTATTAATTGAATAGAATTCTAATAATATTATAATTAGAAGTTTTTAAAAGTATTTTTAATATCATCAGTAAACTTTTAATAATAATTATAATTACATCTCAAATTAAAATACGAAAATATAAAATTTCAATAGATTTTAACAAATTAAAATATAACTCATATAAAATATCATCAATGAATTTCTAAACGCAATTATAATTAGACTTTAGTTAAATATCTTTTTATTTTTAATTAGTATCATCATATATTAATATATTTATACTTACAAATATAAATATTTTTCTCTCAAACTCAACAACAAACGCATTTTCTCCCCATCCTCCCTTCCATGCGCCGCTTGTTTTCTGCCCTTCTACAGCCACAGTCTTTCTTTATACCTTCCCGTTGCTTTCGTTCTTGGCCATCGCTTCCGCAGCGTGCTCTTCAGCGACAGGATCGTTCTTGATTTTTTTTTTTTCGTTTTCTTCGTTCATTTTTTTTTTTATAAACACATATAAACAGACAAAGAGGAGGAATTGTTGAATTAATTTATGGGTTCAGCCGAGATTATTTTGCATATTGTTTTATTTTTTTGTTTATGGGTTTTGTGCATGTTTATTTGTTGAAAACATATATATTGAGTGAAATCTGATATGTTTGGGTTGTTAATTCACAGTTTGGTTTATTTTTAATGATTAAGATTGTCTAGAGATGCTGAGAATGATTAATTTGTTCTCTTTTTTTTCCCTGTTTATTTCGAAATCCTGAATGTAATTAGTTGCATTGCTGATTATTAATTTAAACATTTTCTTAAAGTAATTACCAATTAATTTGAAATTGATTTGGTTAATCAACAGAGGTACTTTGGCCTGAAATGGAAGAGTAGTTGCAATTTCAATATCAAAAAGGGAGAGGATAATGCTCACTTTTTTGGCATTTGGCAAAAGTAATCAACTTTTTCAAATCCCTTACAAGAGATCTCCCTTATTTATCTTTTTTCATTTATAAATCATCATACACGGTGTCTGAAGTTGAAAGAATTACCAAAATTATAAATGATAACCTTTCCTGATGAACCACTTCAAACCCCCCTTTTGAAGCATCTCTCTATGACAGTTCTTTCTACTGCATTTGTTGAGAATGTTCTTGGCCGCCTCTTTGCAGCTCATTCCATTGGCCTCAAAGCCTTGGAATTCTTTAAGTTTTCCCTTCATAATTTGCATTTTACTCCAAGTTCATTTGCCTTTGAAATGACTCCACATCTTTACACGGATGTGCTATTTTGAGAAAGCTTGGGAACTAGTGATGGAAATTGGAAAAACACACTCTTCGCTGCTCACTCTTAAGTCCATGGGCATCATTCTGTCCAAAATTGCCAAATTTCAATCCTACGAAGATACTCTTGAAGCATTTGAAAAGATGGAGAAAGTGGTTTTTGTTGGAAAGACATTTGGTACTGAAGAGTTTAATGTGCTCCTTTGAGCATTTTGCACTCAAAGGGAGGTGAAAGAGGCACAGTCAGTATTTCTAAATATGCGTGATGGTTTTAATCCTAATGCCAAGACTATGAATATCTTGCTCTTGGTATTTAAAGAATCAACGGATATTATTGCAATGGAACTGTTTTACCTTGAGATTTTTCAAAGAGGCTTCAAGCCAACTGCTTTAACTTATAATATTCGGAGTGATGCTTACTGCAAAAAAGGTTATTTTGGTGGTGGTTTGAGAATTTTTGAAGAAATAGAACAGGCCAATTGCATGCCTACATTGGAAAAGATGACTACTTTGATTCATGGAGCTGGGGTATCTCAAAACATAATTAATGCCAGGCAGTTATTTAATGAAATTTGCAGGCGAAAATTGCAGCTTGATAATGGAGCTTATAATGCTTTGATGAGTTCACTCATTAGATGTAGAGAAATGAAGTCTGCTATGAGTTTGATGGATGAAATGGAAGAGAAGTGTATTGGGCATGATAGTGTGACCTACCATAAAATTTTCTTAGGATTGATGAAGCAGAATGACGTTGAGGGTGTCTGTGAGCTTTATGGCTAGATGATTGAAAGGAATTTTGTCCCTAAAACACGGACTGTTGTTATGTTGATGAAATTCTTCTGTGTGAACAATTGGATTGATTTAAGTTTGGGTTTTTGGCAATACTTACTGGAAAAGGGATATTGTCCTCATGGTCATGTCTTGGATCTATTTGTGATGGGATTTTGCTCCTGGGGAAGGTCACAAGAAGCATTTGAATGCTCAAAGCAATATTTGGAGAGAGGAATGTGTTTGAGTGAAGCAGTATATCAAATATTGGAGCGGGTTTTACTGAAATCTAACAAGGCAGACAAGTTGAGGGAGCTCAATCAAATGATAGAAAAATTACAATTGGTTTTCCTCCATCAAAAGGGCACGCGTTTGCTTATTCTTGCTCCACTGCTGTAAAGTAATGTTCTTATTTCTTAGACACTTCTCTTATATATATATAATTGCATCTGAGATGAATTATTACAAGGCGTTTCTGAATATACTTTCTCCACTCCTTTATCGGGTGGAGAACTTTCACGCTCTCATTGTTGTATGAAAATCTCACATAGGGAAGAATGGCCAAAAAAAGGGTGAATTTCCTATTAGTGTGGCTGGTGATGCTTACAACCTATCAATATATAATCAAAGCTGAAACTTAAAGAGTTATTTAGGTTAGAATTTGACAACTGACATGCTGAATATTTTGACACACGTACATTAAAAGACTCTTGTCAAAGCAATGGAAGAAAAGTTGGAGCAAATCAACTAGGAGCAAATCAACTATGATCAAATTTGGATTTTTGAATTTTTGGAAGAAAATCTCTGGTGGATTAGTCTGAAGAAAAGACAGCCGCTATCCTTTGGGAGTACTCTAAAAAGATCAAGTACTTTTACAACTAGTCGTACTTGCTTGATAGTAGAAGATGATGAGATATTTTCGGGTTTTAATTAATGCATATAATCTTATGGGCAGTCAAAGGACTGCTTTTAGCTTATAACACTTTCATGGAACCAATTTATATATTGATTTTGACTGCAATGCTCATAATGAACATAGTGGATCTCAGAATTCACGGATGGAGAACCAGCCTTTTCCATTAGGTAGGTGCCTTTAAATTTTGTTACTGCATGAAAAAGCTGATGTGACCAGGTGAATTTTTTTTAATCTAATGATTGCCATTTCCAGGGTCTGTAATGAAAATTCACGGTCTAAATGAATGCATTCCAGTCTCTTTGCTGAAACAAATGGCACTGAAGCACCTCTTGGCAACATTTGCAAAATTGTGTACTTTTCTTGCAGTTGCATTGGATGGCAAGCACAACATGGAAGATGTCAAAGCACAATCTGTTCAGCAGGTACTGATCCAATGCCCATTTGTGAATCCTGCAGTTTTTGGGAAAAACAGAATTTGAACTGCAACCCTTGGTATTAGTGTGCTTCTCGGTAAAACAGACTAGAGGACGCCTTTCGAGGTTTGCTGCGTGAACCAAAACACCATATCTTGGCTGCTAGAGAACAACTAAAGAGCAAGAATATCCCCTGATGGAATATTTACAAATTCTGCCCAAGGATTGCACGAATGAGACTATGAAATACTATTGATCACTGATAAGCAACTCCAGAAGGAGCTGGTTTACAATGTGAATAAGTATGGACTAGCCAAGGCCAGAGTAACTGCTACCAAGGCTATTGACACTGCAAAAAGTTACCAATCTTTCTCCTGGTGATTCTAAGACTGCAAGAAGAACAGAAGCACAATAGAATTCACTGAAAAGCTGCATAACGTTCTTGGTCTGTACTCAAAGAAGCAAACATTAGATTTAGAACAATGACAACGCCACTTTAGTTTCATCAAGCCAGGGATGGTTGGGTGCATTGGATCACCGTTTCACACGAAATGATTGACCCTTGAATGTATTTGGAATTATTAAGAAGACAGTATTTTAATTGTAATGATGAGAATTTATTTCTGCAATCTATTTTCTCATTCAGCAATAGTAATTTTCCTGTTAACCGAAAAAAAAGGGGAAGAGAACCAAGTTAACATGATTCCAGTTGTATAAAGAGAACATGATTCGTTTAGTTCGGCTCCATTTAATTATCTTGGGCTGTTAAAAAAAAAAAAAAAAAAGTTCAGGCACACCAATGAAACAGAAACTGACATCGATTGTCTCTGTTGAAAACCGAATTTAAGTTGAACCGTTGAAAACTGAACTCGTCTGTTTCCAACCAATGCTCACACTTAACCTAATCCAACTCTTCAAATACATGAATATACATGTTTTAAACAGGTTAGGTTGTTATAAATGAGTTAGGTTGAGTGTACAATTCACGAGTTATCACAAATAAAACAAAAAATTTTAATCAAAATACAGCAAATTAAGAAAAATAAAAAATATTATATTTCTATTTAGTTTCCAAACAAATAAAGTCAAATATTATATTTCTATTTAGTAATAAACCTTTACAAAAAAGGAAAAAAAACTCTAAATTTGGAGACAAAACAACAATAATAAAAAAAATAAATTTATTATAGGAAAAATAATACCAGAGAGAAGGGAGAGTGACCAGGGTTGCGTCTGGTTAAGTTTTTTTTACCTTTGAACTTGAACTGGAAAAGTTGCTGTCTTGTTAGTTGTAATCTTTATCTTTGAACTAGATTTATAAGGCCTCTTATCCTGCTGGCCATATAATACGTATCAACCTTGAAAGCTCAATAGAGCGCATTATTGAATATTGAAAAATGGCCAGCCTACAAGAAGTTGAAGCTAGAACATTAAGTGACCTTCGTGAGCAGAGTTTGTTTAGTCCAACCGAGACAGCCGGAAAGGTCATCACTTGCAACGGTAATAAGGTCTACATTATTATTATCATGTTTAGAGATATTTGATCCCTCATACATACATGGTTATATTATCAATTTCTGTTCAAACATGGTGAAGCTGCGGTGGTGAGAGGCCCACAACAACCCTTTCTTCTTGAAAAGATTCAAGTAGATCCTCCCCAAAAAATGGAGGTTCGAATCAAGATCCTCTATACTTCGATATGTCACACCGATCTTAGCGCTTGGAAAGGCGAGGTAATTATTATAATTAGTTATTAATTAACGCTTGTGTACATATATCTACAAAATGATTAATTTAATTTTTTTTTTCCAAGAACGAAGCTCAACGAGCATTTCCACGAATCTTAGGCCATGAAGCAGTCGGGTAAGTCATACATTTTAGTATACCCTTTTGAATTAATGTTTTTTTATATAAAAAAATATGGTGTAAATAAAGGTTTGCATGCAGAATGGTTGAGAGCGTGGGAGAAGGTGTGAGAGACATGGAAGAAGGAGATTATGTGATTCCGATCTTCAATGGAGAATGTGGACATTGTGAATACTGTAAAAATGAGATGACAAATCTGTGTAAAAATTTCAGGGTTAACCCGTACAAGAGCGTAATGGAAAATGATGGAAAAAGTAGGTTTTCCACGAAAGAAGGAGAACCCATTTTTCATTTTCTCAACACCTCCACTTTTACTGAATACTCGGTTCTTGACTCTGCTTGTCTCGTCAAGATTGATCCAAATTCTCCACTCAAGAAGATGAGCTTGTTAAGTTGCTGTGTATCAACAGGTAAATATTTAACTAAGTAATATGAATATGAAAATATAGGCTAAACTAACTTCTTATTGTAAAAATTAAGGGATGGGAGCAGCGTGGAATGCTGCCAACATACAAACTGGATCAACTGTTGCAATTTTTGGTTTGGGTGCTCTGGGAATTGCAGTATGTTCCATTTATTTTTTTTTAAATTATATTCAACTTGTTGATCACAATCAAGAAAGATTGCAAAGAAGAAACCAAAAAAAAAAAAAAAGAAAAAAGAAACTTTTAACAAACAAATCCAAGGTCATGTGACTATTGAAACTAGGTTGCAGAAGGAGCACGAGCTAGAGGAGCATCAAAAATCATAGGCGTTGATGTCAATCCAGAAAAATTCACCAGAGGTATTTTACTTTATTTGTATTAATTTCAACATCGAGCAAGAATGTGAACAATCAATTTGTTTACAGGTAAAGCAATTGGAATGACAAATTTTGTAAACCCAAAGGATGCCTCAAAGCCAGTGCATGAGGTGAGAGTCATCAACCATTAATCAATATGCTAAATTAGTGAGTAATTACATATTATTAGTAATCAGAGAAATTAATTATGTTACAGATAATTAGAGAAATGACAGATGGAGGTGTAGATTACAGCTTTGAATGTACAGGAAATTTAGAGGTTCTTCGAGAAGCTTTCTTGTCCACTCACGATGTAACTTGGAAATTCTATGATTTACTTCTAATTCAACAAATGTTAGTGATTGATGAACAATTTTTTAATTTTTTTTATGACAAAAATGACAGGGATGGGGAAAGACAGTGTTAGTAGGAATTTATACAAGTCCGAAAATGTTACCTTTCCATCCAATGGAGTTGTTTGATGGTCGGAGCATCGTCGGAACTGTATTCGGGCACTTCAAAGGGAAGAGCCAATTGCCTCAAGTTGCTAGAGACTGCATGAGAGGGGTCGTAAATCTTGATGGTTTTATAACACATGAACTTCCTTTCGAAAAGATTAACGAAGCCTTGGGGTTGCTGAAGGATGGCAAGGCTTTGAGATGTCTCCTATACCTTTGATTATTTTTCTTTCCATTTTAATTATCTATTGTAGAAACAATCATCTTGGATTTATGTTTCATTTCTGCTTTATATGCTCTAATTCTGTTAAGACTACAACTATGTAATAAATTTATTTTTATTTTTATCAGCAAAATAAATTTATTTTATTAAAAATCTTGAAAAAACTTATTAAACTTTTCAATAGACTTATGCATGAATCTTTTATATCAAATCTCATTGCCCCATGTATTGGCAGATAAATATTTAATTAAGGGTGAAACAATATATTAAATTTCTTTAATTTAAACGGTTCATTCCACATTTATTTTTAACATTATTTTGATAAAAAATCATAATTATAATTTACTTTTAGTTCAAATAAAAGATTGCAACCACATATTCCCTTGAAAAAATAATCAAATTAGACAGCATTTTTATGTAATTTTAGAATCACGAAAGAGAGAAAAGAATGCTGAAATTTTCTGGGAAAAAAAAAAAAAAAGAAAAAGAACAAGTAAAGGGTGGTATCATTAGAAAATGGGAAACAAAACTAGTTTGGTGATAATTATTCTTACGTTTATGGGGAATAGGTTTGATACTTTTATTCCTAGCTTATCAATTATAATATAATTACCTTTCGAATCTCTAATTCGGCCGCTTAATCTTTTATTTCTGTGATTTTATATATTAATAACAATAATAATACTGTAAGTTGCTTTCTAGTGGGAAAGAAAGAGCCGTCAAAATGCAATTTATAATATAGTATAGAGTATTTTGCAACGTTGACTGTTACAAATGGCAGTGTGGTTTACACCAATAAGGTTCAAATTTTCTCCCTTAAATCTGCAATGTAGTTTCTACAAATAAATAAATAGGTCTGAACACAGCCATAACCAGCAACTTTTCGATTATTTAATGTAAAGATATCTCCACTATGGCTTCAATTAATGAATGAAAATAATTTTGCTCTTGGCCTACAAGAAACCAATCCGTAGTGTTCTTTCTTTCACGAGTCAAACGTCTATGGCTTACACCCACCATGTCCTAAGATGAGACGACTCATCTCGATCATCTCATATTGTTTTATCTTTTTAATTCTACTTCCACTCTTACTCTCACTGTCACGCGTGTGTGTTCATCATTCCACAGGAGGTTGTTCGATTTAGCAAATCTTTCTTGTTGGTTAAACCCATGTTACTAGGACAAACGTCTATGCCTTTTCTCGTTGATTATGTATGATCTCGTTAGTTTTTTTCTTGTATTTTATGAAAAATGCAAGGAACATCATTAAAACTTATCGTTAGTTTAATCAAATGATGTTTTAGTTTATTATTTTGAAAATGATGAGGAGTTGGTCTTGGAACAAAGGCAGTATAGACATGAGGGGACGGGCATGTAAAAGAATCCTAAATGTAGCTCCAACCTACCACTACTTAATTAAGAAAAAAGATGTCATTATCAAACATTAATGCGAAAATTAACAATATTAACTTCCACTAAATGGATGGACATCCATGGTAATACCTCTCTCTCTGGTTTATATAAAGACCGCCGTCTCTCAACCCAGTATTTGCTGCAACTCTAACGCGCGTCACCATATCTCATCACTATTGAATTGAAAGAGCTTAAAGAAAGAAAGCAAACCCAGTAGTAGCAGCAGTAGGCATCAGAGCTTCTCATTGTTTGTACGTTAAAACTCACTTCTCCCAACACTGTCCCTTTACCGTTCCGTCTCGTATCAGTCTTCTCCACGTAATTACTCCATTAAACACTCCAAAGATTACGCCAACGCCAAATTACTGCTACTGGTTGTGGTAGCGTGCCCTATAAAGCGGCACTTCCTCTTTCCAGTAACGAGTGTTTTTCTTTTTTTCCGATGGATGATTTGTACGGTCTCCACATCACTGCTACTGATTACTCTATGCCGTTCCCGGAGAATATGGTTACTGTTGCTACTGCTGCTCCTGTACAATATCATGGCTTTCCATCACCTGGAGTGTCCTTTCCGGTTCTAGGATCGGAGAAGTTCTTTTCTTCTTCTTCAGTGTCTGATGCTGCTTCTATGGTGCCTGAGATGCAGAGAGGTAGTGGTGGTAGTGGCGGTGGTGGTTCAGAGGAGGAGGTTTCTAGTGCAATTAGGGCTAAAATTGCTTCTCATCCTCTCTATCCGAAATTACTTGAAGCTTACATCGACTGCCAGAAGGTATCTGCCAGCCATAGAATGTCTTATGCCTCTCATGGTGTCAAAATGTAGAACAAAGGGGATTATTTTGATTTTTTATTTTAAAATTTGAGCAGTGTTTTCGTAGAGCTTGATAAAGAAAATTAGTAAACACTGATAATAATAATTATGTGATTGATGTGCATATTTGCAATTGCATGTCTTTCTCCTGTAAACTGCTGCTTTGAATGAGTATCATAAAATTCTAATTCCTTCTTTATAATTTTTTTTTTCTCCTATGCAATTGGTCAAGATTAGTAGTAATATAAGTTATAAATATCTGCCATGGCCTTTTCTCTGCAGGTAGGAGCCCCACCGGAGATGGCATATCTGTTAGATGAAATCCGGCGAGAAGGTGACCTTTCCAATAGGTCCACGGTCGTTACTACTTGCTTGGATACAGATCCCGAGCTTGATGAATTCATGGTCTCTCTCTATCTCCGTCGAGAAACTTTCTGTCTGTCTTCTTCACCAAAACCCTAAAAATGAAAGCTTTACCATCTGCCTCCTACTTCCATTTTTGATTGGCTTTCATTTCCTTTCTTTTCTTCTCTTCTCTTTGGGTTTTGTTTTTAGTTTACTTATTTCTCTTTCTGATCAGTTTCTTTGAACGAGAAGATCTTTTTTTTCTTCTAGGTTTTCTACTTCAAATGGGATTTTCATGTCTTCTTTAAGTTTCTCTTCATCATAATTCGGGCTAATTTGTTATTATCTCTTTGCAGGAAACTTATTGTGACATTTTAGTGAAATATAAATCGGATCTTTCAAGGCCTTTCAATGAAGCCACCACTTTCTTGAACGATGTTGAAGCACAGTTAAATACTCTCTGCAACACTTCTTCCAGAACCCACGTTTCTGGTTTATCTCTCTCTCTCTCTCTCTGTAGAACATATATACTCGACTCTTGATTTTTAATTGTTTTCTTGGATGTCTGTGCTACGGATTTCTTTTTCTTTATAGTTCTATGGGAGGCTGCGGCATGTTCACATAATTAAAGAAACCCACATAACATAACAAGGAGGACAGGCGCACGTTAGCATAAAACCTAGCGCATGTTAGCAATGTAAACTCACATGAAGAATAGTTGTTTCATTCATAGGCCAATTTCCCATATTGGATGTGGACAAAACCTGCATATTTAGATTTTTTTTTTTTTTTTTTCTTGTTCTTGGTGTAGAATTAAATTAGAAACCCAGGTTTTATTTCTTTTGTGGTAATGTTAAAGCAAAACCCTAGAAAGAAAACAAAAGAAAAGGTCTCTCTTTCTTGGAAATGAATACGCACTGATTACAGTAAGTTGGAGTATATGTAACTATACAAAGCTTTAGTGGATTGGGATTGTTGGTTCTCCATATGGAAGGGACGCTATTCTTCTGCACTGAATGAAATTATAAGCCTTCAAGGATAAATATTAGAAATACAATCATAGGTTAGACAACTTTTGCAGTTATTTTTTGTTTTCAGTTCTTAATTTTGCCACGAGTCGTCTTCTGCGTAGTATGAAATGAATTTTCTATCTGGAATATGCAATCAATTTGAAGTGTCTGTGTACCCTTCATGACATAGTTATACTTTTTGTGAGCTTATGGTGATATTTAAAGTGGAAAATGTTGATTGTTAATGTCAATGGGAAAATTTTTTTCGGAAATTCCATATTTGATGCTGGTTCATTCCACCTTAGGGCTTTTTCCAATTAGATAGAATGTTTGATCAGTTTTTCAAAATCACATTGAAAGAAATCTTCGTTTTTTTTCTTGTAAAATGTGAAGGAAAGGAAATGACAGCACCTAGTAGAATGATAGAAAATGCTTTTGAGTGGTGAATTAAACAATTTATGGGAACTACAAAGAGCATGTTGTGGGTATATTCAGTTCCCTCTCATAAAAAAATATTAGTGTTTTAGTTACTGAAGTGGCTTGATCATAGTCAAGCTCATTAACATACTTGTTCTTGAGCGAGGTTGAGACAATGCTGACTCATACTTAATAAATCGTATAACACAATTTTAGTGAGCTGAGTGTTGGGATGCTGCTCTTTAATGGTATGCATGCGAATGGTAATGAAGTTTGCTTTGAGCAACTGGTTGTCAACTTTTATTTGAATTGTAATTAGAAATTAAAAGTTCCAATGCAGCATGAGTTGTAGTGCATGCCATGGATGGGAATTAAAAATGTAGTTATTGGGGAAAGGTTGTATCGTTGGATAAAACCTGTCATTTGCGCATAAACAATTCATTGGGGAGAGTTGCAGGGACTTGCAACCTTATAAAATACAACTTGAAACTGAAAGCAAGTTCCTTTTTATACTTAATCATCCACATCATCAAATCAATAGATTCCAATCTGAATCTTACAACGACAAAATATCGTGGCAGAGTAGTTAGAAGTACAAAATGTTAGTATTAAATATACCTTTGGACAAAGTAAAGGGAAGAAAATAAATCTGGTTGTGTTAAGATATTGTTTGCATCCTCCTTTGTTGTCTATTCCTTCCTTTTAAGATATACTAGAATACTTAATCTCTGTTGCATCTCCTGCTTTTGAGGCTTACTATAATTCAACAATGTTTGAGACCATATACTTTTGGACTATGTACAGATGGATTTTGTTGCAAGAATTGCTGTAATGTTTTAACATGGTCAAAGGATATATCGATTACTTATATAATATTTGCTGGCTATTTTTAGTATCATTTTGAGATAAAGCTGTTTTTCATGCACTGTTTCCAGTTGTTCTGGTCGAAAATATCATAATTTTGCATGCCTATATCTGAAAGTTGTAATTTTGAGATTAGATCAATTACTGCAATGTTCTTTGCTCTAGGCATTCCTTATGGGCACTCGAATGCTTTTCACATTCCCTGATTATGATCTTTATAATATTGGGACTTTGGGGGATCTTCTTCATGGACCATGTGAGGAAACACACTCGCGGACATGACATTAATCCTTAACTCAAAATATTAATATAATGATTTTATGTGTCATCCCCATTTATATAACGCTCACTTAGTCTATTCTTTTTCAATATGGAATACTAGAATTATTCACTTGCACTTTATATCAAAAAGTAAAGTGAAGTGTTTAGACAGACTTTTGGTACCTATGCCAAATTGTTATTATTGTTCATATGTCATATCTAACTCCATGTGTGTGTATGTGTTCTTCCAACATAATAATATCATGGTGGTATTTATACTGTCACTTTGTAGAGGCTGTGAGCATTGCCAGTTCATCACAAGTGAGGTCGTTTTCATGCAGCTTTTTTAGTGTTTGTGAACTACAAAACCAAATCAATTTTTTCTCAAGAACTACATTTTGTTTTCTCTTGAGATTGTATCCTCTTTGGAAGTTGCAATAGAACTAGATATCTGAATGAATTTTTTATGTTGAAATTGATTGTTGTTTTTCTTGCTAGTTGAATACTTGAATTTGCTGTGTTTGCTATTGTATTGTTTACTTGGCAAATGGCGAAAGTGAGGTACAAAATTGTATTCATTTTTTCAGTAAGATTTCCTACCATCTATTAGTTCATGAAAAAGAAAAATTAGAAAAAAACATAGGCACAAGCTTTGCTAAACGTTATTCAGCTTAAGCCACCTCTTTATTTTATTTAATGCTACGAAAATGTAGGGTGGAGGGCATGTTTGGGTTAAAACCGAAAATGAGGGGGCACAATAGACATTTTAAATAGGTAAGCAAAGTTGTAAACCACAGCGAGCCCCCCGCAGTTACCGCTGCAGGGCAGAGCCAGTTTCTGCAACAATAAGACTCAGTGGTCAGTCAAGCCTTTTTCTTTTTCTAATTAATGACTCAAGTTCCCTAGATATGTTCCTTCGTTAACTGTAGAGCTGTACTGTAAGAAAGATAAACTAAATATTAATTGCGCTTGCTTTGGACCAATGGTTAAAACTAGAAACCCCATCTCGATTCTTGATCCACTTTTTTTTTTTTTTTTCATTCTTGTTAAAATTATTATTAGGTTTGAAAAAGTTTCTGGTTCTTGGATTGATTAATAATTATTCAGGTGTTGCCATGTAAGCAAAAGAGTAGTGTGTTGTTAGGGTTAAGTGTAAGAATGTTGATTTTGTAAGTTTGGTCAGTACGCAGTGAGAGTAGAGATTTGCGGTGAGAGAAGGCAATGACAGTGCGTGCCTTGCGGGTTATCTACCTCCTCTTTCTTTCTCGTGCTGCTTTCTTTTTCTGGGGACTTTAACCCTTCACTGACTGGACACGACTCAACAATTCTCTCTTACTCGCTTTAATTTACTGTGCCCTTCAAATATTTTTTTTTTTTGAAAGGAGAAAATTGCATGTGGGTCCCAATCAATGCACTTACAGCCTTCTGTAACATCACATCCATGGTTATGGAGACATGGAATCTTTGCCTCCATTACCATTTGTTTCTCTTTGTGCGCCACTATGCTATTTCACTTCTCCAACCTCGCTTTTCAGTTTTCTGTAATTATTGTTTCTTTGGTCTTTTTATTGTTATTATTATTATTATTATTCTGTTAATTATCAGATGAAGCTGTTGGTTCGTCCGATGAAGATGTGAGCGGAGGAGAGGTAGAGATTGAGATGCAAGATTGTCTCCGCCCAAATGAAGATCGAGAACTCAAGGACAAACTGTTGCGAAAGTACAGTGGTTACATTAGTAACTTAAAGCATGAGTTCTCCAAAAAGAAGAAAAAGGGCAAACTACCAAAGGAAGCAAGACAAGTTCTTCTTAACTGGTGGAACATCCATTACAAATGGCCATACCCTACGGTAAGGGTGAAAACCCTAATAATATGCAGACATTAGGGTTTAGGAAAAGACATTTATTTTGATGTTAATGAATTGATGCAGGAAGGAGATAAGATTGCATTGGCAGATGCGACAGGGCTAGACCAGAAGCAGATAAATAACTGGTTTATAAATCAAAGAAAGAGGCATTGGAAGCCATCAGAGAACATGCAGTTTAGTGTTGTGGACAATATATATGGATCATATTTCACGAACGAGTGATAGGGAGAGTGACAGTGACGGGCTTTGTTTTGTAGTAGTTTGTACATTCTTGGACTTCTGCTAGTTTGAACTTGAAAGTTGGAAACTTCAAATTTTCTTAATCTCCAGCCATATTCTTTTCTTCACAATTTGAAAGATTTATTTCCTAATTTTGTAGGTTAATTTAAATGCCTATGCAAAATAGTGTTTGATTTTTCAAAATAACTTCATATATCAATTAAATGAAAATAAATGCTAATTAGGGCGTGAAAAGTACAAAATCATTATATTTTATTTTATTTAATAATAAAAATGTGTTAATTTGATTTTTTTACTGAAAAATAAATTTCGTAAATCAACAGAACTTATTAAAATTATATTTAAAATTTATTATGTTTGGAGAAAATTTTAAGTACTCAAAGCAAGTTTTGTTGTCTTGTTTTGCATCTCAAAGTAAATACAGGTTTCTTAATTTTTAATTAATGAGTAGTGGTGTGCAATTAATTGGAAGGTTAAGAGAAGTCCAAAATTGTAACGTGTTTGGTTCGGAAATAAGCGTCACATTTGTATTTTTTTCATCTCCTAATAAGTCATTTATGTTGTCCAATTTATAATAAATTATTAAATAAATTGACTGTTTTTATTTATAATATAAACAGATTTTAAAAATTGTGCTCCTCATGTCCTCTTGATTTAAAGAAAATGGGAAAAGTTTTAAGATTAAGAGCATGTTTGAAATAAACAAGCTTCATAAAATTTTATGAAATTCATTTAAAAATACATGTTTTTATGTTTAGAATGAACAAAAATGTAAATTTCAATTTTACAAATTTAATTTTATGGAATTGAATATAACTATGCTAAATTCTATAAAAATTCATGAAATTTTTAAATGAATTTTACAAAACTAAATACTTCAATTTTTTTTTTGTGAGAAAACTACCATATTCTTTTACAAATTCAATTTTTGTAATTTTTTTACTTATTTAACTTATTTATTTTATCAAACTTAATCATAATAATAAACTATTAAACTATATTTTGACAAAGTTTCCCATCTATAAATTAAAGAATTTCCTTTCTTTTCCTTTATTTTGTTTTTTTTTTTCTTTTTGGACTCTACAGTTATTAGTATAAAATTATAATTTTGTCATATGCGCTACCGTTTCTAAGTATAATTAACAATAATAATAACCTTCTTAAATATCTTGTTAATTTCTATATTAAATCAGTTAAATGAAAAACTTTTTTTTCTTGAATGAAGATATTTTATATAAATTAAGATAAGATTACGATGAATGTTATAATTATTTTATATATTATATTTATATAATTAATTAATTAGGATGGAATGTGAGTGTATCTATTTAAATGAAATTTATTATTTATATCTTAGTAAAATAATAATAACTTATGATATTTTATATAATAAATATAAATTGGTGTTTATTATTTATTTTTATTAGATTATTATGTCAAGGATATTCTAAAAAATAAAGATAAATAAATTTTTATTTAAGAATTTATTCCAAATATAATTTTATGAAATTCAATTGAATTTTTTATTTTAAACTGTTGCATACTAAAGATGACAAATTCATTTGCAAATAAATTCTACTTGAAATTCGTTTACAAATGAATTCTATAATTATCATTTATTTGTTCCAAACCGGCCATAAGAAAATAGTTAATAAAAATTTTTTATCTTTTTTTTGCCCATAATATCCTTAAATATATAATTAATTGTGAGAAAGCCAACTCACAAATATAATATTCTAATAGTGCATTTATTAATCAAAATCTTTTAAGGGTTGCAAGAGTCTTCTCTAACCTAAAATTGGAATATTTAAATTTATACCCAAATTGAAAGTATAATATAAGATTATTAATTGCTTAATCCTTTTGTCTGCTATTATACTTGTTAATTGAACCGAAAAATTAATATTTATTATATGTAAAGGGTAAAAGTGAAAATTAATTATTATTTTTAAAATTATAAATATGACACACATGTGAACGTAAGAAATACTATTATTATTGCTTCCAAATCAAATTATTGGCACAAGCGATCTTTTTCTGGCTATGGCCAGTGAAGGTGGAATCCATACAAGGGAAAGTTTTCTACTCTCTCTAGATTCTAAGTAACAGTCAATTAAGCATCGATCATACTCGTGATTAGATTTTCTAAATAATTCTATAAAGAAAATTCTATGCCTTGCAATTGCCTAATAAAGATGTAAAGAGTACGTTAATGGCTTACCCTATAAAAAAAGTCTTTGACCTATACGAGTTGTTATATAATCACTTTAAACTGATCTTTATTTTTTTTTTATATTTTAAATTGAAAAATTTGTATTAATATCATCCTAAATTTAAATTCTGCTATAATTTTAAATAAAAAATTACTAAAAGTAGATCCCACGAAATCATGTTAATCTAAATTGTCAAAACTATCAAAATGACAATATTTTTTACTCAACTCTTATTTCTTCCATCGCGACAATGGAAGTGAACCAAATAAATAAAAATAAAAAAAATAAAAAAAATAGAAACCAAGGGAATCAATTCTCTTGTTCTGGAGACGGGGAATCAAGTCTCTTCTTTAGTCTTTGATTTTCTTTGTTTTTTCTTCTTCTTCTCCTTCTCCTGTTTCCACCTCCTCCATTTCCTCTTTCTCAGTTTCTTAATAAGTTTGATGTGGTGGAATGGAATGAAAATTTAATTCAACAAAATTACAAAATCCAAACTCACCGATTTTTACTCTTTGAACAACCAAAATACTAATTTAATTCAACAAAATCACATTTCTTTTTATCTTACCTCATAATATTGATAATGATGATGTTGTTGCTGCTCCTTGGCCTTGGAATTTTAGAACCAAAAGGATTGCGTGTGAGGTGCCAGTATGAATAGGGCTTTTAGGCACTCTAAGGTATCCGATCGAGCTATAGCCTTAGGTTCCTTGCTCCATCGTAAGCTAGCCATGGGTGGCCATTCATCCGTCATCTCTCTTTGCTTGTGTATCACGTGAAGAGTGAAGGGTTATTGCAAAGGAAGAAAAAGGAGAGAATCGCGGGATTAGGGATTTTAGGGAAAAAGAAATTAGTAAAATGTACCGTATTGTCAAAATGATGCATTTTGATATCTTCAATTAACTTAACTCAATAATAATTCTGTAAAACCCACTTTAATTTTTTTTTTTATTCAAAATCCTAACAAAATTTGCATTTAAAGTGATAATAATACAAACTCTTTAATTTGGAGTGTTAGGGAGATGAAAGTCAGTTTACAGTGATTTTGTAATAACTCATATAAATCATGGTTTTTTTTTTTAAAGTTAAGCCCTCATTAATTTTTTAAGTCATGATTGTTATTGTAGGTTGCTGCTTAATCTTGATAGGACCAAGTCACCACCAAGTGGGATTGAGCTAAGAATCAAATTTGGAGGGGTAAAAACAAATTCAAAATTTTCAGTGCCAAATAAAGAAAATAGACTTTTTCAAGATAAAAATTTAAAAAGAAAACAGTTTAACAATGGTCTATTCCCCTCTGATTTTAAAATTTTTATAAAATTTATCTCATAAAACATAAAGAATTTTACATCTTACTTGTAAAATAGTAAGCTGTTTTCAATTTCCCCCTTTTAAATTTTAAAAATTTTTCTTCGCCCTCTAAGTATTTTTTCTGGTTCTGCCTCTGAGTATAAAACAGTCTAAGTAAAGATAACAGAACCAAATCCAGTTCATTGAACCAAATTTGTTTCTCTCCATCTTCCTTTCCCTGAAACCCACGAAACATAACTACATAACGCGCCAAGCATGCAATAAAACATAACAGAAAAACGTTCTCTTTACAGAGAACCTGCAAATTATAATTTTATTCCCAATTGTATTCTCTGATTCCCTCCCTCTCCATTTCTCTCTAACCTCTCGCAAGTCCATCCAGAGAGAAAGAGAGAGGGAAGGAGAAAGAGAGGTTCTTTTTTTTCCTTTTCTTTTTTTGCACGAAAGAAAGTAAAAGAAGAAAAGACAATAACAAATTTGAGAAGATGATGATCCAATGTGCTCTGTTTTCTCTGTTTTGAAGGTAAAACAGAACAGAGCAAAACAGAGAGAGATTGCAAGAAGAAGAAATTACAGTAATCCCATTTGATTTCAATGCAATTATCATTCCAATGCCTTCAAAATCTCACACGAGTATTCTTTTTATTTCCTCTATTCTTGATTTTCTCTTCTTCCTCTGCCACATGTAGCTCTGAAATTAAACTTATCTGCAGTTCTCCTAAACACAATCTAAATTCTACTATTACTGCCGCATTTGTGTCCAATTTTGTTAAAGTCATGGAATCAATTCAACAACAAGTATCTAGAAATAAACGGGGGTCTGCTTCTATTACGTCACCGTCGCCTCAAGTTTATGGCTTAGCACAATGTCATAGTGATGCCAGCTCTGTTTTAACCAGGGCAGAATAAAGATTCCTCGTTGTGTTCCTAAGAGCGGTGTTCGTGTTTATCTTGATGGTTGTTTCTACGTTATGATAGTTACAGTTTCTTCAACGAGTCTGTTAATTCCAAATATGACTACGTTAACTGTAGCCAACCAACTTGGGTTTGGATCGATAATTCTTTGCATATGGAGTTTAGTAAAAAAGTTGCAGATGTTATCAAGAATGTAACTGATAGGGCTCTAGAGAATGGAACATTTGCTACCGCAGAGGCAAAAGGAGGGGTTGCTCCTGCTTACGCATTGGCTCAGTGTTGGAATTCGCTTACATATGCTCAGTGTAGAGATTGCTTGGTTAAAGCTGGGTCACAGTTAAGGCAATGTGCTCCTAGTTCACAGGGTCAGGCTCTGTTTACTGGTTGTCATATGAGATATTCTACAGAAGAATTCTTTAACAGTACCTCAAAATCCAAACATTCAAGGTACTAAGGTTGTTGTTATATAAATTGGTTTTTCGGTTCATTGGAAAATTTAAAGGGGAGTCCCTGAGTTCCTCCATTATGCAAAACTATACTATCAATTAGTTTGATGATGGTTTTGTTGTTTTACACCTTCGGCTTTTGAGAAATTGAAGCTTCTTATTTGATACTTGTGCAGGATTTGATAGTGGTATAATAGGAGCAATTGTATTAGCAGCAACAGCATTTCTTGTCTTAGCATCTTTTGGTGCTTTTATAGGGTACCCGACATTATCCACGGGAAAAGAAGGTAAAATTCTACCTAGAAAACAATATTCTTAATGATTTCCCTCAATCTGATTTTCATTTTATGTCCAAACGTTATGTGTTCTTAACTTCTTTATTATTATTATTTCTTGTAGATCCAACTGTTCGCAGGCGCTTTTCAGCAATGTCTAATTTGAACTTCAAGTGTGAAGTGCTAGGCAACTAATTTTCTTATTTTAGTGACGAAATGAAATTAGGCGAAGGAGGAGCTGGTTCTGTATTTAAAGGAAATCTACCAGATGGCAGAATAGTCGCAGTTAAGAGATTAGTCTATAATACACGACAATGGGTTGATCAGTTCTTTAATGAAGTAAATCTGATTAGTGGTATTCAACATAAAAATCTTGTTAGGCTTTTGGGTTGCAGTATTGCATTTGATTACATTACATCACGCTCGGACCTTCCGTTATAATGTAACATATTCTTATACATTTATTTCTTGCAGCAAAGGACACAATACATGTGCTAAGTTGGCCACAACGGTACAACATCATTCTTGGAACAGCAGAAGGGCTTGCATATCTTCATGGAGGTTCAGGAATCAAAATTATCCATGGGGATGTAAAAACTAGCAACATTCTTCTTGATGAAAAGCTTACTCCAAAGATTGCTGATTTTGGACTTGCTCTTTGCTTCACTGCCGGTAACGCTCATATTAGCACAGGCATTGCAGGAACATTGTAAGTGGAAAATGAAAATTAATATATCCCCTTTGAGTCTTGATTTTTTGGTCTAAATTGTGATCTTTTGTGCTTTTTGTTGCAGGGGATATATGGCTCCTGACTATTTTATTAGAGGACAACTACCAGAGAAAGCAGATGTCCACGGTTTTTGGTGTTCTGGTTTTAGAGATTGCAACTGGAAAAAAGAATAGCGTTTACTCACAAGGATCAAGTTCAATTTTGCATTCTGTGAGATTCGTGTTTCTTTTTTTTTTTTTGAAAATCAATTATCAAAACCAATTAACTATGATTTGTTGGTATTAAAGTTGTTTCCAAGACAGTGAGATTTTAAGTTTTAACTTGCAGAAAATCTGAAAAAGAAATTGGTGAATAGAGAATTAAGTGACATAATTTTCTTTACTGTGACATTTTTCAGGTGTGGAAGCATTACAAGGCGCAAAGAATCATTCAAGCAATAGATCCCAAGCTTAAAGACATATTACCATGTAAAGAAGCAGAAATTGTGCTTGAAATAGGACTTCTATGCACACAAGCTTCAGCTTCATTAAGACCAACAATGGCGGAAATAATTCAAATGCCAACCGATAAAGAATGCGAAATGCCCTCACCAAAATAACCTCCATTCTTGAACGCTTAGTGCAGATACTTCACAGAAAACTCTATTACAAAAGTTCCACTAACAAGAACTTCCTCCCTAACCGTTAATCCACAAATGCTAGTTCCATCACCTTTAATTGATACCCAATAGAACAGTCTGAGCCAAGATAGTACCAAATTCAATATTTTTATAAAATCTTGAGAAACAGACCAATGTGCATTCAAGAAATTAATTCAATGCAGGCCAAGATTCAAGAATCAAGAAACTGACCTGTCTTTGCAACGCCTGAAATGGGTTGGTGAAGAATTTGAATATTAGGGCAAAATATTTGCAATTGGAAGATGAGGTGTGAGTGGATGTTCAAGCCATTGGAGTTGGAAAAGAATTGGCGCATGATTATTTAGGAGGTCTGAGTTTGATGGAGAGGAGGGGGGAGTTTTTCTCCTAGGTTGGCCTTTTTCAACCTTAATTAATACTAGTCTTTAATTCCTATCATTCAATGATTCATGTACAGAATTTGATCATTCACTCCAAATCTGCCCTAAGTGTGCAATGTAGCTTTGTTATTAAATAATATCTAAGATATTGATTTTTTTCATTCGTTAAGAGGCTTAATGAGTTAAAATAGTACAATAAATTACACAAGATGAATAATTTTTTCGTTAAATCATTAAATTGATGAAAGCTTATGTTCAAGATCCAAAGAAATTATAAATCATCAATGGGTGAAAACTTGTGTTCAAGATCCGAAGGAATGATTGAATTTCGCATTTATAAGCAACTCGTTTCTAATGGATTATGGTTCTTGAAAGTTGAAACCAACTGCCGTTCACAACACAATGGGTGGGAATAATAAGATCCTCGAGCTTGTTGAGAATATAAATAATTACATAGATAAGCCACAATGGGCATGGAGCCCAATATTCATGAGCCCACCATGAAAGCCCAAATAAGACAGAAATTTGTTTATTAAAAAAAAATAAAGAAATGAAAATTGAAATGGATAATGGAGAGGAAGCACAGGATCAGCAGTCAGCGCGCAAAAGAGAATCAGAATCTGTTTTGGTCAGTGGAAAAGAAATTGGACTCCTTTCCATGCTTTTTTCAAATTTGTCTTACGAATAGCTATTTCTAGGAAATTGAATTTTAGTGTGGTGTAGTAAGTCAAGTGCATGAGATTGTAATTGGAAAACTTCATTTTGGAAGCAAACAACCATGACTTCCAGCTCAGGAGAGTCTTCTTCTCTTCTTCCTTTGGACTGGAAATTCTCGCAGGTCTTTGGCGAAAGAGGTCCCGGCGAAGACGTTCAAGATGGTTTGATATTATTGTCAATTACTACAAATTTCGAATCTTTTATTGGTCAACTGTTGATTTGCAGTTTTACTTTTGAATTTTATTGCAGTTGATGTTATTTCTGCAATTGAATTCGACAAGAGCGGTGATTTCCTTGCGGTTGGAGATCGAGGGGGTCGTGTTGTGATTTTTGAAAGAAAAGACAGGAAAAAGGTGAGGATTTTTATCAGTTTAGTTTCAAGCTTTTGGAAATGTTTTTAATTATTTTTTTTGAATTCATATCTTATATCTTTTTGTTGTTTAGGCTGGCAGCTGTATTGGTTGTTTGGCATCTATTGTGTTGGATAAAATTGGGTTTATGATCTTTTTACCCTTAATTATTGGCTTCTTAGACTCCAAACCAATATTGTTCTCGAAATGAGTTGGAGCGGTTGGATTCCACCCTCACAGGACATCCTGAATACCGATACAAGACCGAGTTTCAGAGTCATGAACCTGAGGTGCAATCTTATCATGGCATCTTCCATATGTTGTGTGTCTGGTTTTAGTTTAGTGTACTGTTGGATATGTTTTCGGTCTTTGGGTTGTTATAGATTCTGATGTAGTGTTTCTTTTTCCACAGTTTGATTATTTGAAGAGTATGGAGATTGAGGAGAAGATTAACAGAATAAAATGGTGTACAACACCCAATGGATCTTTGTTTATCCTTTCAACAAATGATAAGACAATTAAGTTATGGAAGGTATGTATTATTTTTTTTTTTTTACCCTCTGTCTCACCATAAATCTAATCCCTCGTGCTTCAGTAATTTCATTGTCAGTCACTTCACAAATATGACTTCTAAAGAACTGAACTTAGTTCTAGCAATAGATTAAATGGTTGTTGAGTGTTAACAATGGAAGTAATTATATAATCAATAATGTGAAGATTTGGACTGTTGGTGAATTAGCTGTTTGGTCATTAACCCGTTATTTCTCAATGATGCTGGAAATTTTTGTTCATTGCCTACCAGTTTCTTATGTTTTTTTATTTATGAATGTTTTCTTATTCCTTGGAGCAGAAGTATTTTTTTTTTTTGTTGGGGTTGGTGGGGGTGTGTGTGTGTGTGTGGGTAGGATGTTTTGGGGAAGGGGAGGGGGGAAGAGGCACAGATGGGGACACGATTGTATTTTTTATATGAGAAGGGGAAAAGAAAAAGGAAAATCAATTTCTTTTTTTCTTAGGATTTATCGACTTATTTTAGAGAAAAAATCTAAGTGATTATCGGCACAAACTGAATGGTGTATTATATGGTTCTTCCACAAATCTTTGCGGAAGTTAGCCAGCGAAGGAAGGGCAAAGTACAAAGTGGTAGTTAGCAAGAAACAGAAATAAGCTGGTTTAGGTTTCATCCGCTCTTTGTCTTGAAGAAGTTGTTGCTGAACAGAAATGAAGTTGTTGTGGAATTATACAGTTACTGGTCATGGTAAGATTTTGGCTGTGAATTTAAATAATGGATTTCTGGAAAAGGGGAGGGGGGGAGAGAAGATTTGTGGAGATGCCTGATTGCGGTGCCTTGTATAAATACCTTGTAGTCTCTATTTTAGTTCTTTGTCGTTCTCTTATTTTATATGAAGGGCTTTTCTCCGCTTGTCCAGTTCTTGGTAGGTTATACATGGTCAGGTTTCTTTGGATAAAGTATGAAGGAAAAATAATTGGGAGACTACTTATTTGTCTTTCTTGGAAATGCAAAAAATGGAGGAATTTCTGTAAGCTAAAGAAAGAAAAGTATGAGGATTCTACTGATGAAATAATTAAGGTTTCATGTTTGCGTCAGTTAATGGGGAAATTTTATGGTCAGCTTCTTGATTTATTTTGTAAATTATTCATTTTCCGACCTTTCTTTGTCAAGTAAATATGGATGCATCTTGTATTTTATCCTGCTCTTTCAAGAAAGGCTATCACTGGAAGATCAAATTACAATGGATGTTGATCTTAGAAATGCGTGAACCATAATAATAGTATAAGTCTACAACCATTACCAAAAAACTTCATTCTTTAACCTTTGCCAATTTCCTGACAAAAGAGCATTTGCAGCTGGCTATTCACTTCCCTCTCTATGCTGTTTCTTTGATATGGATCCTCTAACATTGAGCAGAGGCCCACTCAGGGTAAAGCAGAGGTGAACTGGGTTTTAGCTGTGACACTGAAACAAATGCAATGAATGAATTTATACATTTCATATCTTTTCAATTATCTGATTCATCTCTTTTCCTCACGTGGTTTTCTAGTCAGTTATTATGAATTGAATCCAGGCTATATGCATTTTTCCATTTTACTATGATATTTTGGTTAGATAACTGTTAACTTCTATGATATTTGAGGCCAGGTTAAGGAACATCAGTGTAAGAAAGTAAAAGAAACAGACGCTGATTCAGTTGTTTATTCTGAAAGTGCTCTTTTGGCTGAAAAAAGTTTCTCAAGTGAGCTACAAAGACCATCTACTGTTAATGGCCGTCATCTGGAGTGGACAGAGGACATAGTTAAGAACACCTCACCATTTCAAGAGGGACACACCAAGGTATCTGCTTGTAAATAATGGTGAAATTTCCATTTCTTTATGTTATATAGATATTAAGTATACTTGTAACTATACTAGTTTGTTATGTTAATAGATTGCTCATGCGGAAGACAAAACTCGTGCAAGTTGTCGAAAGGTGTATGCTCATGCGCACGATTTTAATATCAACTCTATCTCTAATAATAGGTAAAGATTTGACTAGTGTGTTAATCTTGTAAATTGCACATAATCTGTTTAATATTACTATCTGGATTGGCACATGGCTTGGGTGGGCTGGCTGTTTAACTGCAATAATATTAAATAAATTTTAACCTAACTAAAATGGTTACTTTGGATATATATAACAATGTGTATAAACATGTGTTTTTCTGTGCACAACATCAATACACTAAAAGAAAAAAGATGCTTGTAAACATCTTGTTATAATTAAATGACCATGATAAGAAGATTGCAAAAGAATAATCTATCAATACTTATTCTATTAATATTTAAAGTCCAACAGAATTAAAAAAAAAAAAAAAAAGTGATGTTAGATTATAGGCAGGTTGAGTTTTGAACTTATGAGTTAAAGTTGAAATCGACAAATATTAAAAGAATATATAATAATAACTCTTGAAATTTGGACGTAAACTTTTAATGCAAAAAATGATGATCTTATTCATTCAGGTTAAATATAGCGCAAATGTGGCATAGACAGTTACAACGTAATAATGTTAATTAAGGCTTTGAGCCTTATTTATTATAGTGTATAGATATGCTATACAAGACACTACAAGATCTGTCATGTATATTCTCTGTGGCTTCTAAGATGTCAATGATCTCTGTACAGTGATGGTGAGACATTTATTTCTGCAGACGACCTTCGAATAAATTTATGGAACCTTGAGATCAGCAATCAGTGTTTCAATATCATTGACATGAAACCTGCAAACATGGAGGATCTCACTGGTAATTCCATGCATCTCTATGCATTTTTGCTATAACCTTGTGCCGACTCTCGTAGTACTCGATCGCTTTGTTGATTAGTCTGTTGTACAATTATCAAATTTCTCATTCAATCCTCTTTCCCATGAATGTTGTATATGTTGTGAAAGGATAGTGAGAGTTGTCAAAGATGAGGCTCATAAAGCATGAGGCTTTCTACTGAAAATGGTGTCCTGGCCTCTCAGTAAACAAGACTTTCTACTTTATGAGCTCTGGTATGGAAATATATGCAGTCTTCGTTTTGTATAACAAGGACGTTGATTTCATGGTTTGAACCACTAATATTCAGGAGCAATTGCACCAAATTTTGTGCTTTAGCCTTTTATGATGATGATATACGACTACTTTTGGAACTTTGTTCAACTGCACCATCAGAATGGGTTGGGTAGTGTACAGAGGCAGAGTGAGGGGGGACTGGAGGGAGCTGGGCCCTCCCAAACTCAAAAAAGTTTAGAAAGTTTACATATAAACAGAGCAAAGAATTTTTTTTCCTTTAATTTGGTCCCCCTTAATTTTGAAAATTGCTTTTTGGCCACTTCTAATTTTGGAGTCTGGCACTGCCCCTGCTTGTGTACTTTGTAAATGTCTTTAAGCTGTCACATTTGCCTAAAGATGATAGATTGCTATGATCATTAATCAGTTGGTACTCTAAATGCAAATGCAAGGATGATTAAATTATTTACCTATATCTCAACAAGTAGCTCATGTTTTTATCTCTAGCAATTCCCTGTACTAGATGATCCAGTGCAATTTTGCGTTTGAAGACAGATTTGTTCCTAATTAACACTCTGATCCAATTAAACGATTGAGAGAAGTTGCATTATTATACTGAATTTTGCTTGTCAGGTTAAGATCTTTTGTTACAGTTACGGGTTAGGTCTGCCGTGCCCATAGTAATTTGGGGATTATCTTCAATATTTTCACATGAATTCCTCTTTAGACCTTCAATTTCCATATTTAACTACTGGATAGGCCATTGAGTTATCCATTCACTTATTCATGAAAAACTGGCAGAATTGCTTTAGACCTGCTTGTTTTATCTTACTTCTAGTCATCTCTATCAGTTATCTTTTCCTAATTGAAGCCTTATACTTCTATCCAGAGGTCATAACATCAGCTGAATTCCACCCAATCTACTGTAATATGCTTGCATACAGCAGCTCAAGAGGTTTTATTCGTCTAGTTGACATGCGGCAGTCAGCATTATGCGATCAGAGTGCAATGATGTGAGTTTAGTTCGTTATCTATTTCACATTTCTTTTGTTCTTTTTTTTTTTTTTTTTTTATATGAATTTCATCTTATTCAGGCTTATAAAACATTAGTCTCCTCAAATAGAAGAGATTGTTCTGATTCATGAGTTGTTTTTCAGCTTACAAGATGTGGACTGCCACGAGCCGAAATCGTTCTTTACAGAGATCATTGCATCCATCTCTGATATGAAATTCACAAATGATGGACAGCACATCTTAAGCCGTGACTACTTGAATTTAAAGGTCTTTGATCTGAATTATACATGATTTCTTTTTTCAGTTTAAAATCTGCTTTGTCCAGTTATTTTTCCACCCATTATTGCTCCTATATAGTGTAGAATAGTTACATAGTTCACGAGTCATTAATTAGTTTATGATGGCACATAAATATCTAGGAAAAGTGGAACTGGGTTATTTTGCATATATATAATGTGAGCTGTCCTGTAAACGATTGGTTTGAAGATGTGAGAAACTCTCTTCCAAACAATCTATTTCTGATTGTCTTAATTTTGATGCTTCTTTTTGGAAAATGGCAAGCATTTCTCCACATCATTACAAGTTGAACTTATTTTTTTGTCCTTATCTGTACTATGGTTCTATGCCACATAATTTTCAAATGCATGTCTAATTTTTTGGTCTATGTATCTCAAGCTCTTTGTTCCAGCTAATGTTTTCATTGTTTACTTTAGCTGTGGGATATGCGTAAAAATGCTTTGCCGATTGCAATATTCAAGATTCATGAGCACTTACAACCCAAGGTACAAAAAATTTGTTATGGTTTGCGTTTTTTTTAATATACTTTCTATATGGGTAAAGGGATTGTTTGCAGTGAGATTAAACTGTGACACCCATTCCCAGATATCTTTATGTTTACCAGGCACCAGTTCAACTTTCGAATTTTCTAAGATGTCTTTGTGGAAGTTTGTAATTGATACTGTGAATGGGCTTCTCCATTCTTATCATTTTCTCTGGAGATCACATCATCCTAGGAAATAGTTCAGCAATCTAAATGGATTCTGCTGTTTAATACTCCTTTGGTTAAATTATCAATTGCACTACCTGGGAAAAACCAGGTCAACTACTTTCAGAAAACTGCCTTTTCTCTTTTGCTTATTGACATTTGTGGTTTCCTCATCTTGGAGACAGTTTGTTTTGTGATATTTCTTTTTACTTTCAGTATAAAGATCATCACTTGTTTGCATTTGATAACATAGTTTCACCCAAATATCGGCCTTAGCTCAGTGGCTAGAGCAGAGGACTGATCTTCTCGGTCGCTGGTTCGATTCCGGCAGGTCGAATGGTGGATATGTTGGTTGTTGTATATTTGTTTGGTCTATAATTAGCATCTTGATCAAAACTTATTCCTTTCCTGAATCTTTAATATGCTGGAAAGTGGTTCTACAGCTTTCCTTCATATATTATTCTGGTTCTGCTGCTTTTACAAGCAACTAAATTGTGTTGCTATTGGGCAAAAGGTCTCCATCAAATAGAAAATTTATCTCCTTTTTGTTTGTCAGGATGAGGTTACTGGTGAACAAGCAGCTTGTTATGATAAGATAGCATGATACGTAAGGGTTACTGAAATGGTTGGTTATTCATCTTAAATATCCACAAAAGAGCCAATGTAGAAATGGAATAGGCAAAAAGTGGGTCTCTTTTTATTATGCATATTCAAATGATTGATTTGAAATTCATCCAACTTGAAGCATGAAGCTTGAGAAGGCTCCTCAATATTGATACTTTAGCACAACTTAATCATTTATAATTTTTCAAATTATTATAGTCGTATCATGGCTGTTCATATCTGGAAATAAATTATGTGTTCTCACTTCCGATTTTACACTGCATTATGTGATTTATTATTTTGCGGTGTTCTGCAGTTATGTGATTTATATAATAATGACTCCATATTTGATAAATTTGAGTGCTGCATCAGTGGAGATGGACTTCATTTTGCAACTGGATCTTACAGGTTATCCATTTACCTCAAAGTCTACTCAAGTCTTGACTTTTCATAAACTAGACATTGCCATTCTAGTGATAATTCTTTTCTGATTTTTACTTAGCAATCTTTTACGTATATTCTCCTATGGCATTGGAAGTGAAGAAGGCATTACAGTTGAAGCTAATAAAGATCCAAACAGGTTATTTCTGTACTTGTTCTTGAATGTTTAGCTGTTGAAGATCAGGGGATTTTTATTTCTGAATTGGATGAACTTGTAGCCAAGTGGCTCGAAATGCAGATCTTTCATTCATGATCTGTGAAAGATAACATTGCCTGTTACCCTAGGGTTATTACCACAGTGGGGGTGGGCTTAATCAGTTCAAATATACACATAGATACAAGAACATATGATGAAGAATATTAAGGTCATAATGCAAATAATATCTTGCGGTGAAATGGCTCACTATTGATTCCAGCGAGTATAGGAAAACTTGTTTTCAGATAACTGAAACACTTTTCTTTTCCCAAAATTGAAACCAGGAAAGCACTTCTCTATTCAACTTCAAGGGCTAGAAGATCGTCCTTGAGCAACCTAACACGTGGATTTTACCGGCATGGTTGGTTTTCCATTAATTATTTTGCATTTCGATTCACTGTCATCCCCATCTAGCATTTATAGTTATCTAGTTTTATCTGCTATGGTGCAGGACATGAAAATTCAATTAATGAATTTTCCTGCGACTTAAGCTCCAAACTGCTGCACCTGGCATGGCATCCAACATCGAACTTGATAGCCTGTGCTTCTGGAAATAGCTTGTACATGTATTATGCATAGTTTCACGAACAGGTTTGATTGCTGCTCAAAACTATCTTAAGGCTCCAGATTTCGCTCAATGCTATTCCCACAGTCATAGATTGAAAGGTTGAACAAGAAGCAAAAGGCAAACGAAGCCAATCATTAGTTGGTGTTGGTGTAGTGTCATCCATGGAAGTTCTGTAATTTGCATAATTTGTCTTAATTCAAATCCTACTTAGGATAGCTTCAGCAGAAGCACACTGTTCTCCAACTTGTTATGAGTTAGTCTGTCTAGTGTAAATATTCGATCTCGTAATAATTTTCGTCTTTCTTTCTGTTCCCCTCCGCCTCACGATTGAATTTTCCGTTGATAACGTTAAGATTATGGAGGCGACCGATAAGAACGATATGCCGTGGATAAAAAGCTATTATAATAATTAATATATTAATAATTATTTTTGAATATTGTTTATAATTTTCTTTCAAACGTGTTATATAGGCTTTTAATATAATGTATTATGTCAAAATTTTATATTATATATACATATAATACTTAATGTATAATATAATTTTTTATTTTATCAAATTGAATTTTTATTCTTATTTACTATATTTAATATATTATATAGTTTTAATTTTATTAAATTGATTTTTATATTTTTAACATATTTAATATGTCTTATTTAGTATATAATATAATTTTATTTCTTATTTTATATGATATAATTGATATTTAAATGAAAAATTAATATAATCGATCAAAATTTATATTATATTATTTTTCCAATCAATAAAATTAAAATTTTAAAAACATTATATTATTACCATTTTCTTTAGTGGATACCTCTTACTACATTTAATATATACCTTCTTCGGCAGATGATATATTTTTTAATTTTATTTAATAAAATTTAGATTTAAATATATATTTTTATTTTATATTAAATTGAAAGTCATTTAATATATTTTTTAATAAATAATATTAACCACCATTTATTATTTGTATAATAAGTTACTTGCACATAATAATCAATCAAATTGAAAATAACAATTAAACATAATATATGTTTTACCATATTTAATATGTACCTTGTATAATATAATATAATAATTATCTTTATTTTTTAATCAATAAAATTACAATTCTCAAAGATATTTATTCTTACTGTATCTAATATATCCCTTATCTAGTTTATTCAATACAATTTAAATTTAACTAATAAATTAATTAAAATTTAATTATTTTTATTTTTTTAATCAATAAAATTAAAATTTTTTAAAAATATTATGTACTTATCACATTTAATATGTACCGTATAGCATATAATATAATTCTTTATTGCATCTATTATAGTTTATATTATTTAATATGTATCATATAGTATATAATATAATTTCTTATTGTATCTAATATAATTTATATTTAAATAAAAAATTAATATGACCAGTCAAAATTAAATCAACTTTATTTGCTTAACTAATAGAATTAAAATTCTTAAGTTATTTCTGTCCAGCGGCTTTTCCCCATTTAGAGTTATATATATATATATATTGTCACAATCTGTTTTCATTGGCCGGACCTGCACTAGGATCTAGATAAGTTTAAGGCTCCCGAAGTCTGTAATAAAACTAAACTATTCAAAATCCATTCCTATTATCATTTGACTGACGAAATAGTAAACTCATATAATGACATTATTCATATTATAATCAGAGTTAACAATTCTAATTCAGCCTTAATATTAAGGACTGTTCACATCTTGGACCCATATCCATTTAATAAAAATATTTTCTCATGTAATATTTATTTGTCATAATATAATCAAACTATTTCTATCACATAGTCTCCAAATATCAATCATTCCCATAAAATTTTCAATTGCTTAACATTATTATTAAAATAATACAATCTTATCATAACTGCGGATTTTCTACTATTATACAATTATAAGAATTCTAAATAATTATATCTTATACATTTAAACAATTCTTACATAACCTTGAAAGAAAAGAAAGCTAAACTCCCAATCCTACCAAATGATTCACAATCCCACCAAATGATTCACAATCCCCTAAAACAACATAAGCGATAAGGGGGAAATGGGGGTGAGTATAAAACTCAGTGAATAATAACATATAATACTAAACCCACACATTCACACAAATGATATATAAGGCATTCTGAATGAACACTCACCATTCACACAATGTCAATTACATCATCCACAAACAACTGCAACCATATGCACATCAAGTGGTGTTAGTCAGTGAAATCACCTTAGCAGGACCATGCTCTCTCCCAAGCATGCTTTACTATCCATCGAATCACCTCTCGTGATTCCATGGTCCTGCAACTTGTGCACCCAGGAAGCCCACCCCCAATCGGGCAAAAATATAAACAGATAAAACATTTTTCGCAAAAATATATTTTCTTTATAAAATGTTTTTCCATCAATCAGAGTGCACAAGGGGGGGCGCCACTCCCACCGCTTACCGGCCACTGACGGCATTCTCACCATGCCCGTGCTCTCAATCCAGGTGATTCACGTCGTCCCAACTCCCACAACAATCACATATCATAATGTACAATCAATTATTCACAGCATTCATCATTGTACAACCATTCATCCACATAGTAGGTATGCAAGAATTTAGCAATAATAAGCACAATGCATAAAATGTTTTATGATGTAATGAATTTGGTAAAGCATTATATATTATTACTCACCTAATAGCAAGAAGTTGATTTCCACAGTTTAACTCGACTTCCACAACAGTTCATTGAGCTTCCTCAACCTAACATCAAGTTAACATTTTATATTCAGTTCTTTATTATCATTTTATTGACAATATTTATTTATATTCTACTTTCATTAAATTTTATTACTTATACTTTTAAAGTAAATCAATTATCTTACCAAATAATATAGTTTGATTTCAAGATATCCATTCTTTAACTACTTTACTTTATTTAATATTTCAATTCATTATTTACTACAATAGATTTTATTTCTAAGCAAATCTTTCTTTTCTATCAAAATTTCGATAGTATCACTTTTGTAAATTAAACTGCTTGAATTATACACATCACAATACGCAGCCCATTAATCGGGCAATTTCACAGTCATTTTCCATCCACCATTCTCATTATTTCTCAATTTATCAATTTCAGCATTTACTCTATTGGAATAATTTACCCAAAATTTCTAACAAAATTAACCAAATAACAATTTAACCTCCCATAACTAATTAACCATTATAATCATTCAATTTAAAAAAAAAAAATTATTTTCTCTCCGTTTCTCTCTCTTTGCGCGACCCCTCCTCTCCCTCTCCATCGCAGAGCGCGATCTTCACCGCGCCACCATCTCCGACCACCACCTGCAACGATCGGACACACCCACAGCACGAGCACGACGAGAGGATGAAGATGATGGTCTTAGTTTGTGTGATCGGTGCTTGAAACGAGGGAAATCGTGACTGGAAGCTTGGAGGTCGTGCGATGAAGTTTCCGGCGATCCACGCGATTCCGGCAAGCTCTGCTCAAGGAGAAGGTGTCGATCGATTCGTCTTCTCCTGGTGAACGTTTCCCCTGCGGTGGTGGCGACTATGGAGTGCTGATGGTGAAA